>ML677372.1:6371516-6572552 GCA_007922305.1 Dermatemys mawii | reverse complement strand
TGTGTGTGTAAGGGTTAAGTAGTAATAAAAATAAGTAGTTAAACAACGTTGCTTGCTTCTATCTTTTCTTTATTCTTATCTTTACAATAAATGTGGCTTTTTGCCTTATCCCCCTCATAAAATCCTGCTTGCTTCTATTGGTATAACACCCCCACCCACTTCCCACCCCCCTCAGAACCTCCGACCCATTCAATCACCCCCCACTCCTTATCCTGATTGCCCCCTCCAGAGACCCCACCACTATAACTACCCCTAAGAACTCCAACCCTATCTGAGCCCCCCTGTTCTTTGTTCCCTGACTGCCTCCTCCCGAGATCCCCCCACCCTAACCATCACCCCCCAGGACCCCACCCTCACATTTAAGCCCCCCTGCTTTGTTCCCTGACTGCCCCCTCCCGAGATCCCCCCACCCCAACCCCCCCCGGACCCCACCACCTAAGCCTCGCCCCTTACTTTACTCAGCTGGGTGCTCCTCTACACGGCCGGCCCAGGAGCGCGGGGCCCTGCAGCTCTCCTCCCTGGACCCGGCCCCCGACCCAGGAGTGCAGGGCCCTGCGGCGCCCCGTGCTCCACCCGGCCCGGAAGCATGAGCCTCTGGGGCACGCTGCACTGGGCCCGGCCAGGGAGAGCGGGGCCCCGCGGCTCCCTGCGCTTGGCCTGGCCCCGACCAGAGAGCGGGGACCCGAAGCACGCTGCACTTGGCCCGGCCCCAGCTTGTGGGCCAGATAAAAATGGCCGGCAGGCCACAAGTGGCCCGCGGGCCATAGTTTGCCCACCCCTGATTTACACTATGGATTTTGATAGTAAAGAATATACAGAATAATAATGGCCCGAGTAATTTAATTCTAAATATCTACCACTCAGACATCTCAAAGTGATTGTGACAGTTCCCATCAGGATGAGCCATGATTTTCTTACCTTGTAAACGAGTAGCTTCCTCTCTCTGCTGATCCTCACACTGCTGACATCGCAGCTGGAAACTGGCTTGAAGATTGACAATTTCTTTTTCGTATTCTGAGGCTTCTTTCCGCCAGCGTTCAAGTTCAGCCCGCACCTCCTTCAGCTCTTCTTGCAAAACAGCAATATCAGTGTCTCGTTCTGATGCAGCCTTTTCTGCCTCTTGTTGAAGTAGCAGAATCTCATCTTGAGCACTTAGCAATTCATTTCGAGTGCTTGCAATTTCATTCTCCTTTTCCTCACGAAGATTCTCAATATCTTCCTGCAACCTACGCAGCTGGGCTGGAAAGTAATGTATACAAGTATAGCTTTTTTTGAGTTACATTTGAAGAAAAAAAACTAAAAGGAAAAAACTCCTCCCTTAACCAATTGAAGCTCAATGGAATTAAAAAACACAAATGTGATTGAAATAGTTACATTTGTAAATACTATACTCTTAAAAAAAAAGTACAAGATGTACAGTTCCAGATTTAACTTCACAGTTGGGATTAAACTTCGGATAGGAATGGTTTATCCCGTTAAGGATGGATTTTCTGGTCAAAGTAAGAACACCAGACTAGCCAATATCCCAGTGACTAGGATACTCCCCTGTGATCTGAGAGAGCCAGGTTCAAGTCCCTGCTTTGCCACTGTCTATATCCCTAACTTTCAGGCTATTCGTCATTCTAGGATGGGTCTCTCCCAATCTCTCCTGTTGGAGCTGTTCCACGCTGTAAAAATATTCAGTGGAGTAGGGACTCAAACCTGGATTTTCCACATCCCAGGCTATTGGCTATTCTGGGATCTCTCTCTCATTTTTCATGAAAACCTTTTTGATAAATTTAGCATAACTTTTTAATTTTTATTCCCTCATCAAACCTGGCAAAGGACCAATAAATGTTCCTTCAATAAGGAATATTTTTTTCTTGAAAAATGTTGAATTTTAGTGCAGTCTCAGTTATTAATGAATAAAAAGGTCTCAGAAGCCTTTGGGCTAGGGTCAAATATGGGAAGATTCATATCCAGAGAATATTTTTTCAGAAAGCTATTAGCATCTGAAAAATATAGTCATGTTGTAGGGTAATCTTCATTGCAACAATAGGTGCCAGTCAGTGCTAGAATGGTTTCTGAAACACTGGGTGTAATATGGAGAGCTATCAAATTAAGTTTCCATGACACCTTTTCTTATTTAGGCAACAGACAAAAGCCATTACCTCATCTGATCTGAACCCTTAAATTATACAATCACTAATTACATGGGCCCTTACAGTCTCCCTACTCTTCCCATCTATGTATGGAAGGAGCATTACTCTTGTGGAGGTAGGGGTTCAGCTGCTTTTGTGGCACTCTCTCTTCTCATCCTCCAATCTTCTCCGGACATCACAGATGTGGGTCAAGGAAAAGTGGTGGGCCAAACGTGTGATAATCTGACCACTGTCCACTTCCTAACCCCATGCAGATCTTCTAGAAAATATACTAGAACATATTCCAGGAGTCATTGGGGACAGTGAAACCAGAAAGAATTCACTGTAAAGCATAACCAGCAAAGAGGTAGGGAGATAGCAGAAGAAAAGAGTTAGAACAAAGGGCCTCAGTGTGGGTCTGCCAGGTTTGTAGGCAGGCTTTGTGGCTCATGTTTTGCCAGTGGCAAACTTCCCCACTCTACAAAAGAAAAGTAAACAAACAACTTGAGGGGATCCTTGTTGAGATTTCTCCTCCTCCAGAATCCAATTTCCCACTTTTGCTACTGCTTTATTTGGTTGGAGACAGTTTTCAGATAGGCTGTTAAGAGAGCAGTCAGTTCAAATTTGATTATTCCTCAGATTTTTCTGCAAGTGGGCATTATCCTGGGAAAGGCCTACATATTTTTGCTAGAAGGCATATGCAGTATTCTATACACTTTTCAGTGTTAGTGGGATATTACTGAAATTATCACCTGTAAACTCATTTGCTGTAGCTAGTTTTCTTCTCACAGAAGTTGTTCTTCCTTAACTTGGTGATGGTTGCTTCCAGATCCACACGTGTGAATGTAAAAATGATGTAAGCATTGGATTCCATTTTGCTTAATCTGTTTTGGGCTGGAAAACTCATGATTTGCTTATTTACCTCAGATGGAAACAGCTAGTAATGCCATTCCTTCATAAAAGTATAGGCGGTGGTTTCACTAAAATTTTTATTATTTAAGATTCTGAATTTGGAAGCTGCTTTGGAGTGTACAGAAGAACAACTTATTTAGGGAAGTTTTACCAATAGGGAAGAAGCTGACCAGGGCATAAAACCTAAATCACTGTAAGAACTGAGCATGCCTGTCAAGTTCATATTGCCTGTCAAAAGACAACGTAAGACAGCGAAGCAGGACTTTTTGGAGAATCTAAAGGTGAAAGGGAGAGAGAAAAAATGTACACTAGAGATTATTTCCTGCTAAAACCTAGAAAATACAATGAATGAAAAGTGTATGAATCATCGAGAAGCATAAAATGACACAGTACAACTCTCAGCTGCACTCAAGAGAAATTAGACTAAGATTCATAGATAATTATTTCCTTTCATAAAAGTTACCCATACCACCAAAAGTGACTGAAGTATTTTCTTTTCATTCTTTATACCTCCAGCATAAGAGAAAAATCGATGATTTCATACCTTGCAGAAACTGTATTTGCTTGGTGGACTCTTCAACCTGCAGTCGATATGCTTTTCTCTCTTCTTCCAGTAGTGCTATAAATGAAAGTGGAAATGTGCCTGAAGTTGTAATTAGTCAAAAATTAAAAAAATAACGTTCAGCTGTATAGTTTAATAATTTAAAAGTTAATCTCAGAGTCAAATTATTTCCCCCAAAAATGGAGTTTGAAAAATTAAGATAAATCAGATTATTTCAACAAACCAAAGCTAATGCGTATGTAAGTAGTTTAATAAAAAAAAGTTAATACTTTTAAATGATTTTTTGCTAGTAGTATAATTAATCTTAGGTTGTAAACAATTAATATTGCCAGTCGTTTTGTCTTGGAAAAGTAACTGTATTATGTGTGAGGGGGAAGCATATATAAAGAAATTTGTAGAGATTTCCCAAAAGAATGTTGACTACAATGAGTTTGAGCTACATTAAATAGTTTTCTGCCAAAGTAAACCAACACTTCTGCTATTTGCACTGACACAATTATAACAGGATGTATGGATGGAGAGTCTACAAAATGATATAGCTATCACTGAACTCATTTTAACTACCTTTATTATCCAATTAAAATAGATGAATCAAAGAATACACACAGATATATAAATTTTGCATTTTATTAACTCACTTAAAGATGTAGTACTGCTAAAAGGAAACTGTCATGTCAATTTAGGTCCAAAATTTAGGTTTTGCATACAAGATTACTTATAAGCTAGAGACACTGGCAGGTTAAATATACCTTTTTCTACATATGGGCAGTAAAACAAAATATTTACTGTATTAGACAAAATTGGTTTAAGCATTATTTACTTAAGGACAATTACTCAGATTTGCACTTAAATTTGATTCTGCAGGACAGTCGTTCGAATTTTATTAATCTCCATCTCACCTTGAAGTTCAAAGCATTTTTGTTTACTTGTTCTAGCTAGCTCTTGGGCTTCAATCAGCTCCTTGTGCAGCTGCTGAATTTCTTGTTTAGTCTCTGTTTCTGATTGTGCACCCTGCAATTCATCTGATAAAAAAACATTTTATTTTAAAGCATAAGTTTGCAAAGCAGCTTTATTTGTACTGCCACATAAAGACAGGCAATGTTTTTGGCTTCAGTCATGCAACATTAGCCACAATAGTTATCATTGGGTTAGGGAGAAGTTAGCAAATAAATAAATAAATAAATAAATAAATAATTTATTTCGTAGTTTGTTTTAATCGTGAGGCAAATGAAAGTACAACAATCATAGTTAAATCTAACATGCAAAAAAGCACATAACATATACAAGGAATCCCAGTTTACATAACACTTAGTGAAATTTAAACTTTTTAAAAAAACACTGCATAGACTTGGCATATCTCAGGATTACATTCAAGAAGCCTCAATGTGGCTAATATTATAAACGTTCTTTTTGTGCATATAAGTAATTTGTAAAGAACAACGAATGTACCCTGTTTCTTTGAAAGTCAACTTCTCAAGTTGCTAGCACACAGAATTCAGTATGTCATTTCAACAATGATAAAACTATATAAAACACAACATGATTTATAATGCCATACCTGGGCTAATATTTTTGAACTTGGATGTCTCAAGGTAGGCACCTACATGAAAGCACCCTGACTTTACAGAAGTGCTGGGCAAGCCATTGAAGTCAACAGGAAAAGCAGATGTTAGACCAAACTGAAAGTGAAGCTAAGTTTTGGCCTACAAAGCCCCCTAGCTTTACGACGATATTTCTCTGAAAATATTAAAAATTCCTTTAGTCTGAGATCATGTCTAAGGATGTATTTTTAGCTCAAATAATGGTAAGTATATGAATTACAATACATAAAAACTTGTCAAATCTGTTCTTCCCCATCTCAAAGTTTTAGTATTATTTATAAAATTGCACAAATAAAAGACCTCAGTGAATAAAAAGAAATCATCTGTGCCAACGGACTAGAAATATTCATGTTTGTCTGAAATAAATACAAAATACTTTTTCAACTTAAATTTATTGAATACTCAAGTAGGAGAAAAGAGAAACATATAAACAATTGTTAAGGTTTTTAATTAGTAACAGCATATCACTCTCATTGTCTATTAATGACGAGTACCAGTAGTATGACTTGGCAGACTATGGGAGAAAGACAGTTCTAGGTCCAAGGAATTTGCAATATTAGGATGTGATCCTTAAAACTCTTACACATTTAACATTTTCCATGTAAGTGTTATTCATGTAAGGGTTTGTAGAATCTGGCCCTTATAGGGAAATAGACAATAATGTCAAATTATTACATCAATGGAAGGTAAAAACTTCGAAGGAATTCAAGTCAATTGTCTGGCTGCAGAAAAATGGGGAAGAACAAGACAGTCCAGCTATCAGACATGAGAAACAAAACAAGCATGTATAACACATTACGGTTAATAAACTGACAATCTCAAAATCCATACAGAGGTAAAATTGATTTATATTGCGCAGAAGAAAAAGCCTAGTCAAGACCCAGAGATACTTTTGCTGCAAAGTCCAAACAACTACTGATTGTTCATTATCAAGTTTACTTTTGCTATATATTGTTTATTTATTTCGCTTTATATTAGATCAAGGAAATAACTGTTTAGTTAGTTCCTTGTCTCAAATTATTATTTTTCTTAAATAAGCTAGTTATCATTTCACCATACCACCACAAAGTACATATCATATCACATCTCTCCAGAAAAATATCTTGTGCTTGTTTTATTCGTGAAGTAATAAACTCCATGTCTTGGACCTCTTGCACTTTCTTTAACCACATATTAATGGATTTTCCCCTTGACCGCCAAACTAGCGTTATACATTTCCATGCTGTGGTAGTTAACATCCCAAACATGGATCTTTCCTTGTGGCTGACCACTGTTGCAGATGTCTCCCCTAAAATGTAACAAATTGGATTTTTGTCAAACTGAATATTAATATGTATTTCATGTTGCTTGTGTCCACAAGTTTGTGTCTTATTATATCCTCAAAATATAGGAAAGGTGTTCATTACAACATCTCCAGCAGAGATGAGAAATGTAATGGAGTAGCTTTTTGATCATTACAAGGGTATAAAAATTAAGTTGAACAATTAATTTCCACAGCAATTGCCTTGTGGATGGGGAAGTAATGATGCCAGCTTTTTTAAAAAAAACATTTTAATGTCTAGATTTTTACAGAGTGGGATTATAACGTAGAACAAAAAGGGAAAACTGAAAAAAATTGAGCAAAATATTTTCCTTCATGGTCTACCAGAATTTCTAACCACAATTCTTCTTTATTAGAGAGGTATTGTTCTCAGTTTCCCAGAGATAAATGCTTGTGTAATTGAACATTTTGTCCTGCCTAATGAGGTTGCCAACCTTTTCATTCATATACCATAGGTGCTGACTTCTGCTCGCACCTGTGGGTGTTCAACCCCACTCTGCCCCTACCCCGACTCCACCCTTGCCCCTCCATTCCAATCCTTTCCACAAAATCCCCACCCCAACTCCGCCCCCTCCCTTCCCCTACTTTGACTCCTTCCCCAAATCCCTGCCCCCGCCTCCTCCCCACTTCCTCCTGGAGCTTGCTACACCACCAGTCTGCTGTTTGGCTTTGGCAAGTGACGGAAGGTAGGCGGAGGAGCGGGGATGCAACACACTCAGGAGAGGACACGGGGCGGGGGGAGCTTGGCTGCCAGTGGGTGCAGAGCACCCACTAATTTTTCCCTGTGGATGCTCCAGTCTTGGAGCACCCATGGACTCAGTGCCTATGTCATGTACTGAAAACAAGTTGTACTCAAGACCGGTATGGTAAAGAAGTAGTGCCCCACCCATAGATAAAGTAAAAACCTCAGCTAAGATCTCCGGTGGACAGCTTCTCTCCCATCAATTGAAGATTCCATTTTAACAGTAACACTGTTCCTTAGGGCTGGAAAACTATTCAAGTTATCAGACAGGCTCACAGAGTGGGAGAAGGCAATAGCCATACTTATGGGTTTTCTCCCTCTCCCTCACCCTCCTCAGACCAAACAAATCTTGATACAAAATGGAATATTTCAAACAGAAGAGACTGATTCTGAGCAGAGGCCTGAACTCAGATCTCTCTCCTGTTTGAAATGTTCCACTTTGTATAAATAAATATTAATTGGGTCAGAGAGAGAAATTGACTCTACAGTGCCTAAGGGCACTCACCTGGAACATGGGACATCTTGACTCAAGTACCTGCTCTGAATTAGGTAGAACAAGAACTTGAGCTTGACTGTCCCACATTCCAAATGACTGCCCTAGTCACCTGGCTTTTCAGGGGATCAGCTACTCTTATTTTGACCTGAAATACCATCCAGAACCTGAGAAACCTATCTTGACATAGATTCCTCGAGCCCAGTACGTCTCAAACAGTTTCAGTTTTTATGAATCCATACTTTCCAATGAAGAAAATTTTATCAAAAAGTTATCAACCAGTTCTACGTAGTAATCAAAGATTACTGAACTGTGTGGCAATTAGTTTGTGAATGTCTAATTTTGCAAATTTTTCTTCAGAACAACTTTAATCAGAATTGAAACACACACTCTACTTGCGCCTTCCCTTGCTTGTGGCAATTTTAAAAGGCTGGGCTTAACGTTTTGGCCATTTTAGCTTCAATTAAGGGTTTCCATTAAAATTTGTGGACTGTGTATTTCCACATCTAGAAGAGCACAAGATATTTTCTTAAGTCTAAATGGGACTAGAGTATGTTCATCCCAAAATAAATATTGTATGATTTTCCCTCTAATTGCCACACAAAGATTTGTATTAGGAATTCATGTAAACGTATTAGCAATATGAGAGTTATAAACAGTATTTGAAGACTGCTTAGTGGTAAACCACTTCAATCTTTAAGAGTTAATCTTTCATGTAGGAAGAAAGTGAAAGGAAAAACAAAATATTTTAGAATATTTATCTAGACTTAAGTTTCTTCATCAAAACAGTTGATCTCACATACAGTTGTGACCTATAACAGAATTAATAAGGCAAATATAAAAATAGGACAAACCTCCCCTCCCAAAATCAGACACTGACAAAGTTAAGTGTGATAGGGAAAGAAAGGGCATCACATTTTCTAGTTTATATAGAGACACACCTCTTTGAAAGTGGCAAGGATGAGAGTTCTGAAAAGTGAAAAATAAAGTAGTTTTTCCCAAAACATTCCCTTAACAGTTCATATATGAGTAAATCCAAAAGGAAGTATAAATCACCATCAGAAGTGTAGAAGGCATCCAACTTCTAAAACATCTAGAGGAAGAGGATAAACTACACTAAGTATTGGAAAGCCTTCAGTTGATATAAGGCAGGCTAACTTGCTATATACTGAAACCAGAAAAAGGTGCAAGGGGCAACATTCAAAATAGCTCCCAGACAAGTGCCCGAGGTAATATGTATCTAAGATAATCAGAACTCCAGGTGCACAAAAGTCAGTGCTGCCTCTACTATATCTGCCAACCCTTCAGGCTTGTGCCCCATGTCAAAGTATCAATGCACTGAAAGAATAAGTTAATCACGCCCTTAAATATCAAGCATTTCTTCTATTTTGTCTCCATGGATAGAATTAAAACTGCTGTGCAAAATTAGTATAATTTGTGCCAAGGCATGAGACATTTGTTCCCCCACCAATCTGGTTCAAGTCAAGAAGTCTGAACATGGATATTCTTCCTAAGGCCGTGAGCCATGTCACAAACATTTGAGCATATCTTATGATGATCTGTGAGGGACAACTTGTGGAAACATTTTCCAAGCAATTGAAATTATCTTTCTAATGTCAGAATCTGCCATCAAATACATTTTAAGGCCCTAGAAAGTCATTATAGGGAAAATAAAACTCAGATCAGACCAACACTTCCAAATCAGATGGCAGGCAGGAATAAAAAGGCACCAAGAGAACTCCACCTATATGGTTGCCTTTACAGAAGTGGTCTAAGTGTACATATATAAGCAGAGAACCCTGGCTAAGCTCTGCCTTTTAGTTGCCGCATATTCATGTGCATCCATAAGTGTCAGAATCTGTGGAAGCAATTTCATGAAGTAAGACATTTGCACTGCTCTCATATTTAAGGCACCTGGCTCATTCCCAGGGCTCTTGAAGGACCCTAATCCAAAGGCGAGCCTCCCTTCAGGGAAAAACATTGTTCAACTGAAATCAAATAAAATAGATTAAAAAAAAACGAGTTTCTGTCAAATACCTCAAACACTGATATGCCAACTGTATTAAGTAACAACTGAATGCATTATTTGCAATCTAAAGAAACATTAGGAAGTTGATGATAAGAACTATCAGTGCTAGCTGCCCTGATTGTTTCTTGGTGCTGTATTTGTTGAACACGGATACCTATTTTTAATTCTTCAACTTTTCTTTGCAATTATCAGCCACTGACAGACTTAGACTGTCTTTAAAAGGCAAAGTTCATGTAACTTTAGTAGTGGTTGATAAATATATTACCTCATCAACAAGACAAAGTCTGGCAAATGCTCAAAATTATTACGGATTTTTTCCCCCACACTTTGTATGAAGTAGAAACAGTGTTAATAAATTTGAAATCTAATTATAGAAAACACACATGGAAGAAACAGAAGCAGAATTAAACATATCACCATCCTCTTGTTCCATGAATTACAGTAACTTCCTAAGTTGTTTTCTACATTCCAGTAAATAATTGAACAAACTGAAACACTAGTTTTCCATCTGACACTTCTGCATTTCCCTAGAAGCCCCAGGAACAGCTTCTAGTTCAAAAAAAACCCTTTTGACTTCCCATGGATCTACTAATGCATAGCTAAACCAATTGAGTCTTACTCTAACAAATAAGATCCTCTTTAATAGGGAAGGAAGCAAGACGCCTAATGCAGCACTCTGAAAAATTTGTTGAATAAAATCACTGGCTTACAGGCTGCGTGTGAAATTATTAGAATAGAAGTTAATGATTTATTGCTGAAGATATTTAAAAGATATTTCATTATTGCTCCTTACAGTACATTATTAACAATTTCAGCATGCAAATGAATGAGTTTGGTCAATTTCTTAAGTAATTTATTAAATGTGTAATTCAACAGCAGTATTATTTCTCTTGTATGGCAAGACAATATTAAAATGAAAAAAAAGGAAATTACTTTCCTGCTGGAAATAATTTGCAAGTTCCAAGTAGTCATCAGTACTGATCCTCAATTATGGAAAGGTTGTTATGGCGTATATAAATAATTCACAGGTGTGAATAATTATACCTGCTTGAAGGAGTGGCCTAAGTAAAGTACTGTGACTGATTTGGGATCTCTGGTTTTAGTGCTGTTTGAGAGAACTAATGTTTGATTTTGCTTGGCCAAAATCTTCTCTTCTCACGTGACATTCGCAGATATAGGGGAAGCTAAAGCATTCATGAATAAAACAATAGGAACCTGCTTGCCTATTATAAGAAAGGGAACTAGGTGGTCTGCCAGCTCTTTTCTACCATTACTTTGTTCTCTAACCAAAAACATGATTAAAATCATATTGACTTCCAGAATTGAACTTAAAAAAATGAATTGCTTTAGAACGGTAAAAGTAATCCTCCTGTAATAAGGCATTTTTTGCCTACAGTACAGCATACATATCTTACAAGGCAGACAAACTGATTTTTAAATAAGTGAATTTTTTCATGGTCTGATACCTGGTTTTACAAATTTCAGCCTCGAACTCATTTACATAGATGAATTATAATTCTTCAACCACAGGCCTTAAGACAAAATTTAATACATTAAATATAGAGGGTTTAATGAATTATATTTCAACATTAGAAATCAGTTCCTGGTTGAAATATGACATATTGCAAATTATTTCTTGGCTTTCTGTCCTGCCTAAGACCTGCAAACAAACACACATTCTGAAGTATGCACACATATTTTGTGCTACAAAGTTTGTCTACTTCAACAACACATAATAAAATTCACAACCAGTAATATTCACGTAGCTTTTCTTCGAAAGAAGCAACACATTCCACATATTGAAATTTACTACTAAAAATATTAAAGTAATTATGTTAACTTACGTAACATGACAGTATTAAATTTTATCTATTGGCAAATGAAGTCAGTGTATACATGTACGTTCCTATTAATGACATTAATTACAGTTACCAAACCAAAAACTTACCAAACTTATTGGTATGTCCTTGACTTTTCAAACACTTGAATTCTTAAACTGTTACATCAGACTCTAATCTGCCAAAATAAGCTATACTCCATGTATTTTCGTTGGTTGGCTATTTCACTGAACATTTTGCAATTGCTCTGAAGTACTTCAGACATAAAAATCTCTCATCTTTTCCAGTAAAAAATTGGGAAAATATATACAACTGAGGAAGAGATCTTATGTTAGCCTTTCAGGTTTGTGTATGGTTTCCAAGTTTTGTGAGTAAACAAATAGTTAGCAGCGTTCCTTTCATTTGTAACCCAACATAAAAACTGTGTCATTTCTGACCATACAAGAAAAAAGTCTATAATTGCACAGCTGAAGTAAAAGTTTACCTTTCAACATGTTAAATATAATATTAATATTTTATCACTTGTATTTAAACTATTTTTCATGTGATCAATTTGATGAACATGGCAAGTTTGCAGTTAAACAGTATACACATTTTTAGGTCTGACTGTAGCGTGAAGGCCTCCTGCAGAAGAATCTGATTTTCTAATTTCAATATCCAAAGCTAATATATCCAACATAGGCTGTTATGTTTAGCAAAACCTAACACAACACGAATAATAAACCATAAATACATTCATAATTGAAGATTTAACAGTTTTTACATATAAATAATACCAAATTACAAACTAAGGAGTCTTTTCCATCACTGATGGAAATGATTTACACAGATAATAGCCATTTTAAGCATTATTGGGTAACAATGACCAGAAGAGATACACGGATTATTAACCAAGAAACAGAACACAAAAGAGAAACAACTATTTTCTTGACTTGTGCTTTAAGTTACACATGAAGATTTATTTTAGCAGCACTGGTACGAACTTGGGAAAAAAACTACTCTAATTTTAAAATGTCACTTACCTCTACAGTAACACTTGGCTACATTATTTTGTCAGATGAATGAATCACAAATATACTTCCTTAATAAAGTAATTTAAAAATTTAAACTTGAGCACTTCTCACTTAACTACAAATATTCATCTGCTAGAAATACAGAGTCCTAGAATAAAACACTCATGTATTATTCAGAATGTGGATCTGCCACACTACATCTTAAAGTTAAAAAGTATGTAAAATTTGTTTACCTTTTAAAAGAGAGACTTTAGCAAGAGGTTCATTTAGCTCTTGTTCATCCATTTGGGCATCTAAAAAAAAGTTAAATTGCTTTAGAACAACAGGTACACTGGAGTCAAGTTCTACAAACAGATTCTACAAACAGATTAGAGAAACCTTTACTGCCCTCTCTCTCCTTCCCCAAACTGGTTACAAAGTAGCAAAATACTATCTCTCATGTTGTTCGTTAATTACACTTGATTTGGCTGAGCTAAATATGAAGTATAGCTTATGTTCTAGATTCTAATAGCAAACCTTAAAATACTTACCAACACTAAAGCCATTTTGCAGAAATTTACACCCAAACTTACCTGTAGTGTCGTCACTGCTTTTCTCCTTGCTTGGACTCAGAGTATCTGACAAATCAGATTCTTTTGCTCTTGCTTGGTTTTCTGTAAGAGACAAGGAGGACCGCAATTAAAATGTGTGTTTCCTACGGCTTTTCCTCCCCCCCCCCTTAGTATAAATTCTAGATCTACAGCTAGATGCTACTTAAAGTGCAGAACTGAAGGAAACTGTTACATTTGTGCTTTAATAAAAGCCAGTGTTTTTCTTGTGTCTTTAAAATCCCACTCCAAAATGAATTAAACAACTGTAGGATCACATATTTAAAGTTACAGTCTAACATGAGATGGTAACTGCCTCGTAGATAGCCTCAGCTTCTGTTTGAAGCTGTACTCTTGCCAATTGGAACCCAGTGTAAAAGCCGGTTGTTTTGTTCAGGCTTTCCGGGAACAAATCAGAAAAAAAAGCAGCAACGTTTCCAGAACAATACAGATATTGTATCATGATGGAAAGAAATGCTGCTGAGAACAAAACTTGATTTTGCAGAGTTTTGAATAAGTAAAACAGCAGCAATAGATGCCTGTGTGCATTGTGTTGCAATATAAATCAGAAATGAACTATGAATAAAGGTGAATCTCAGTAGTGTGAATCATCAGTATTTTCACTAGGTTTTTAAAAAACAGTTTTAACTTTAGGTTACGTTAATAGGAAATGGTCTACCTGCCTGCACAAAAGCGCCTTTGAGAGGGCTTATGGACCAGCCTTCTATAGTCTGTCCACTAGATAGTTACATGAAGTTTAGTGGAAACACAGAAGCAGTTTTTAGGCTAGGTCTAGAGGCCTCGCAAGGAGAGACAACGGGAAGGGAAGTGGACTTCATTACACTAATTCATTCTTTTCCCATGCAACAGTCCGCTTGAGTCAACAAGACCAAAGACTCACTTTATGTGCCTATAATAGCTTAATTTTACTTCTGAACTTAAATTTAGCTCAGATGGATGCACATAGATACAATGGCGGTGGACCAAAAGACAAGAATTATGAATCATTTCCTCATCATGAAGGCTTGAGGACACACATAATAAAACATTCTTGGCTCACTGCATTTTGGCTTGTTTAGATAGCACTGTTGTCTACCCACAAATTGGAGTGCCCTTCTCCTCGGGCACAAGTGCCAGTTAATGAGGGATTTAGCCAGACAGCTTGTCATAAGTGTGAAGTAGCCTAGAATTAGTGTTTACCTGTAAGGGGTTAAGCTAAAGGTAACCTGAGAGGTGGACAACTGACCAATGAGAAATTCCTCAGGAGACAAAGGATTTTAAGTTTTAGTTCTTTTTGGGTTTCTCTCTGTTCACCTCGGCTATGGGATGAACACAGCTATGCCTTTCACTGTAACTATAAAATTCTATCAGGTAAGGTAGTCAGTAAGTTTACCTTCTTTTTATCACTTGGAGGGTTCTCAGTGGTGAGTGTTGGCTGGGTGCTTCTTGATATTGTAAGCTTTGGCAGAGATATCAACAGTGGGAGAAAGTTGCCTCGGGGGAGAGGTTTGGTTTCTGAATCCTTTTGTTGATTATGGTAGATGCTGTTCTATTGATGGTTATAAGGGATTTATTCCTTTCTTTTGTTCTTTTATTAAAATCTTTCTTTTAAGAAGCTGACTGCTTGTTTTCCATTGTGTAAGATCCTGGTTTTGGATCGGGCACGTCTCGCAGGAGCAGGCGAGGTTTGTTTTTTTTTTCTCAAGCTTTTCAGGGAAGGAAGAAGTTTGGGGGGGTTAGTGGAAAGGGAAAGAAGGTTACAGCATGGCGGAACACTAAAGCTCAGATGTCACTTATCCACCAATCCTTTGTCTCCTGAGCAATTTCTCATTGGTCAGTTGTCCACCTCTCAGGTTACCTTTAGCTTAACCCCTTACAGGTAAACACTAATTCTAGGCTACTTCACCCTTATAACACAGCTATTATAGTGCTCCCAGTATAGTGTCTTTCCTTTCATATCAGCATGAAGCACTGTCATCACAAACCCTGTCTTCACCTGCTGATATTTAATGTACAAGCCAAAAGGGGGGAGAAAAAAAAAAGCATCTGGCAGAAGAGGGAAGAAAGGACATGCAGTTACAGACAAATAAGTACATGGGAAACCTATCAGGATTAGCATATCAAATCATGTAAAAAAGTTATCAGACATTAAGAACTTGCTATTTCTTGTCAGACAATGACTCCGTAGAACTGAAAAGCGAAAACACATTTAACAGAAACTGAAGTCCTTGCTCTGGGAAACAGACAAGTGGTCAAAGGGAAAGACACAGATAGGGAAAAGCGTATTCTGTTAATCTTTCATACCGGACAAAGTAAAAAAGATTGTAAATAAATAAATATATATGGAGATATGTCTATCTCATAGAACTGGAAGAACCTTGAAAGGTCATCAAGTCCAGCCCCCTGCCTACACTAGCAGGACCAAGTACCGTCCCCTGACAGATTTTTTTTGCCTCAGATCCTTAAATGGCCCCCTCATGGATTGAGTTCACAACCCTGGGTTTAGCAGGCCAATGCTCAAATCACTGAGCTATCCCTCCCCCCATAATCGTACCAGGTGATTATGTTAGAGGAACATCCAGTTGTGCAAGTCTCAACAGAAGATAAATCAACAAAAAATAGGTACCTTGTTTGTAACAGACATTAGGTCAAGAAAGAAGGTGGTAGCCACTATATGCCTTCCCCCAAGACTAATGGTTCATGAGTTCGGGCAGCTATTTCCTTGCTCTGCTTCACCCTTACTATGGACAAGTTACTTAACCTCAGCATCTAACTTTCCCTGTCTGTAAAGTGAGCGGAGTACTTCCCCGTCTTACGGGGAAAAGAGGTTTCATTCAATAATGTTTTTAAAGCACTTTATGATACTTGGATAGAAGGCACATAGTAAGTACCAAATAATTATCATCCAGACCATAAAATTGCCTTTGGAGCTCTGACATGCATTAACCAAAACAACATATTTGGTTAGCCTAGGTCAAATCTAGCACTGTCAAATTTAGGATCTAAAAGTTTCTCCCATGTTGTTTACGTCAGTGGTTATTCCAGAAATGTTAAGATGAGCAAGTTTTACATCAGGTAACTTCATTTCCATATATGCACACATAAGGAAGTGCTATTTGCACTATGCAAAATAGGAGAGAAGGTACATGTTCCAGACCCTGGATTCCAGTATACACACAGGATCCATAATCAGGGTTAGACTTTACTGGATCTTAGGAGACAATGAACAGACTGTGCATCTGAAACGGCAGAAGTCAAGTGACTAAGTACTTGTCTAGATGGTGAATTATTGCACAACAAGCCAGGATGTGAATCTACCACACACCAGTCTGCTGTTCAGTAACTTGGTGAAAGTCCTGGAGTGTGGATTAGCATACTGCAGCTTGAAAACACAGAATGCCAAACTGCTCCAGAACTTTCACTGCATGTTCACACAGTAAATTACTGCGTGGCAAGCTGGTGTGCTGCAGAGTCACACCCTAGCTCATCTACATCCTGAATTTCTGTGTGGCAAGCCCTAAGTAGCTTGGTAGGTTGAGGAACTAGATTTCTATTCTGGAAACCAAAATTCAACAAGTACAAAAGACTTTGGTGGACTCTTATAGACCAAATTCAGGTTATATTTCTTATAGACCAGCAGTGTCCAATATGTTCACCACTAGCCACATGTGGCTAATAGGCTATTGAACTGGGCTAATGCATGTGGCTCTTTTATAATGTGGCTAAGAAGAAAAATTCAAAACCACAAGTGTGGCTAGCATCGAATTTCTATTGGACATCGCTGTTATAGACATTTGCCTGGGTCTAATGCCACAATGTTCAGGTAGTTTTTTGGTCATCCTTGGTTAAGAGCCTAAAATAAATATTAAAAGTAATAGGGGTATTTTTCAGGAGGAAAAATGGCCGACTTGAGAAAGGAAATTCATTCAGTAGTCTGCGTTTGATCTCAGTTACTCAGAGTTTACCCCAGTGTGACTGCGATCAAAATCTTGGCCCAATAGCTAACTGTACAACTATTTAGTATAAGTCACGTATTAGTCCCCTACTTTCATGAATACTAAGCTCACTTTTTCAAAATCTGCAAGTATTGTACTTTAATGAAAAACTTGACTAATTTTTATATGCCACAATTTGGTAACATAAAGCTCTTTCCTGGGACTTTTCCTTCATTTCAATTTTTTCACACTTTCAATAGTGAAAGTGAGTTAATGAGATGAGTACATGAGATGATAAAGTATATTTCAAAATTTGACACCATGCTTATTACAATATTAATAACTACTAAAAATAGATAATCATTTTGCAAGATAATACTGGCATGCAAGTGTTAAATTACAGTTAGGCTTATTGTATGCATTCTTTTGCCAAACAAGGCATGTTGTCTGGAGTTTATACAAGCTTGGTAACAAGCTAAAATGGAGTTGCACAGAGCAGATGAAGTAATTCTAAAAACAAATTGGAATCCTGAATGACCAAAATATGTTTACATGTAACAATATCTATGCTGATAGATGGGCAGAAATCAATACTCTGATATATTAAGGAACATTTATAAAAAAGATGAAAAAATTGTTAAATGTCAGGACTTTACCACTACATCCACTGAACAAACAAAATATTAAAATGTTAATATTGTGCTTGATGTGGGGACTATTATAAATTACTACCATCTGTAGCACTCCTGATTTTGGCTCTATAACATGAGGCTCATTAATATTAAGGGACTTAAGATGCCCACAAATAAATATTTGCATTTTAGTTTTCCTTATAAAAAGATAATGAAACAAGAAAGTGACAAACTTTAAAGGGTTGCACATTTATGTTTTAATCTTTTTTTTTTAAAAAAGCAGGTTTATAAGATTAGGGTTCATTTTGACACTGTTAGGATATTTCTAGATTATTTACAAAAACTCACACCTTTTTCCTCTTATCTGTTAACTAAGATTAACTAATATTTTCCAGTTCTGCTCAGTGAAAACACTCAGCCTGAAATTTATTTAGTAGTGAGAGATTTCAAACAAGCTTCCAAAAAATTCCTTTTTTAAAAAAACCTTTGGATAAGAAATTCACAGGTTAGAAGTCAGACAAGACCAGTCCTCCACATAACCCCATCCCTCAAAGTATAGTTTCCTTATGATTTCCGCCCCCTAAAATAGTTATATAGTGATGCATCAACGGATACTAACTAGATTTACTCTCTTTGTAGACTTATTAAAAATTACCTTATATTTCCAATATTTAAACAAAATAATTACTAGTTATTGGTTTAAAACAGAAACTTATTTTAAATACACCCACTACATAAAACACGTTTCAAAAAGACTTATATAAATCAGAAATCTACCTCTTAAAAGCTTTGTTTCTTCCACTTTGGTTAGATGTCCTTCGTCTATAAACTTGTCTGCCAAACAAAATAAACGTTACTATCCAAGTCCAAATTCAGCAAGCCTTTCCCTGTGCTTGTCTATGCTGTCCACATTCCATGACCAAATTTAAAGAGGACAGTATTACTCCGCACCCCTGCTTGAAAAAAAAATTAGATTCTGGCAGGGGAAACTAAGCAGATTATCACCCAGTTAACTATAACTTTGCTATAATGCAAAACATAATGAATACAGCAGAAATTATGTTAAGTATTTGCTTTTACTATTTAATAATATCCATTCTTAAATATTTCAGCTAAGGAGAATTCATTTTACTTTGTAAAGTGATTCTAAAGCTTTTTTTAATATGTGACTGAAAACTGAGAACAATTAGCATTTACCAGCTTCTTAGAAAAACTAGATTTATTAAAGTGGAGTTTTTGAATTTATAGCCTCCCCAGATCTCCATTTCTAGTTCTCTGACCAGGTGCCCACAGAGATGACCATAAGAAAAGCCATTTTACGCAAAAAGAAGAGTGGGATGATAAGCATGTATTCAAATGGGCTTGGACAGCGGGAATATAGAACAAGGTTTTGCCTCCCAGGGTAAGAGATCTAGCAGCGAGGCATAAATAAGAAAGTGCCGTAGGAACCTGTTATGGAAGACCCCAATGGGAACTGTCCTTGCTTTCCCCAAAATCAAGGAAATCTTAATACAGTGATGGGCAGTAAAAAATAGCCACAATTAATGTGAGAGATGCTAATAGCAAGGTCCCTAACCAACTTATGGAATCTTCAGCTCTTCTCCCCTATCTCATTATAGGGGGATCAGCTTGTGTTTTTGTGTTCTTCGGGGGAGAGGGACTAGAGCAGGAAAGATATAGTCTTCCGTTTTTCAAATGGGAGCAATAGTTGCAGTGATTTTTCTGAATATAGTGAAAATCCTTAATCAAAAAGCTGGGCACCTAAGAGTCTGAGGTAATCCTGCACCAGATATGAAGTAACAGTAAAGTGCCTCCCCAGTGCTGAACATGCTAAGGAAAGACAAGAGTGATTAGAGTTAGTTACCTTCAGTTTTTCTCCAGCTGTAGGAAACTTTGGATTTAAATCCCTGCCTGCAAAAGCAATGCTGAAGTTTTTTCTTGGTTTGTACTTCACTAATGATTGCCTCGTGAAAAAGATGGATGAGGAATGAAGTAAAATGTGTGTGTCTTGTACGAAGCCGCAGTGGGGAGGTAGTTCTTTTCTTCTAAGTCCTCCTTTCAAGATTAAGTCCCCAGTATGCCTCTGAACATAAAGGGAGAGTACAAACTAGAACAGACTAAGATCTTCAAGCAAGGCTGCAAGTGGCCAAGATATTTTCCGCTAACAGGATGGAATCTTGAGCCACAATGGTGAGTACATTCACAGTGAAGAAATGGTTTGATAAGTGGCTGAAGCACAAGAAAGCCACCCAATTCACAACTGGTGTCCTCTCCCACCGATCATTCAGACTGACCTACAGCAGTTGTGTTAAACCATGGCAGGTGGATGCGAGAGGAGGGCACAATGGATCCCCTACCCAAGACATTTTCAACCCTTCTCTCCTGGCTTTTTTTTTCAGGGGGAGGCAAGAGGAAAGGAGGAGCAGGGCAGAAAAGAGATGTCCTTTGTCTTGCCTTGTTCCATGTTGTTAGAGAACTCTGAGGTCAGGAAAAAAAAAAAGACTGGATTTCACATACACACCAGACACAGTTTCTTCTAGCAAGACAAAATAATACCTGGGGAAGTCTGCCTGCACCCCTGGAGAAGGAGCTGAACATAAGAATGTTGCATCCACATTAGCTACCCATCTGCCTGATTTATAGATGAGAATGACTCCTTTCATAATGGTGGCAGCCACATCATAAAACAATTAGTTAGAATGGACGTATAACTAGTTTATGGCAGCAAAATGTGTCGCAGATTTTGGACTCTGCACAAATCCATGCATGGTCAAAACTAAAAACAGTCTACAATTAGTGTAAAAAAATAAGTTGGTCTTTCTTGACCTTGGTCTATTTTCCTGGCAAACTCATATTGCTTTCAGCAGTGTATTTTCGACATTTTTTTTAATTAAGAATTTTGATGAAAAAACCCTAATTTTTAACGTTTCCTCCTCCACAGTGATTCATAGTGTGCTCATATGTGTGTGTGAGTTTAATACAGGCTTTGCAGACCACAATTTGATTTTTGGCATAACTTCCTCAGTAAACCCATCACACATGACTACAACTAATTGATTAAAAGCTGCTATTGAGGTCTTCCACTTTAATACTGTACAAACAGTTTAACAACAGTATGCAAGATGCCATGAAGCATCAACAAAGTTCAAAGCAAATGGAAGAGTTTGTTTTGACTTGGTCATATTTATATACAGTAATAAATACCAAGGACTTGGAGATATATGTAGAATATTTTGAGACCCTTCAAGCCAACTTTGGAATGTGGCAACATAGCTTTGATCAGGCTGGACTTAGAGTAATTATTGATAAAATCGAGGCTATGACAAGTGGGACTCACCATAAAGGACATCACAGACAGCTTGGAAGAGTGAAAGAATATAAATACCTAGGACCAATGGTTGGTGCCTATGGTGCCATCCTGTACCAAAATGCTGGGCATATCGCAAGTGGAGGGAACTAACTCCAGTTCCTTGTGACAAGAAGATGCCAATAATGTTAAAAGGTACAATTTATAAAACTAATTTGGTCCATCTTAATATATGGGACAGTGACTAGGCCAGTCATTAGAAAAGATTTCAGTATGCTCTCCACTACAGAAATGAAGATGTTGAGATGGATGAATGGTAGTACACTCCATGATAGGAAACATAATGAGGTTGTAAAGGGCCAAATGTCGGGGTTGCTCAAATGGAAGACAAGTTGAAGAAAACTAGGCTATGCTGGTTTGAGCATAGCTGGCAGAGACCTGAGCGCGATAGTGGTATGATTGCTCTTGCAATAGTTGTGGGTGAAAGATAATTAAGGTGAAAAACAAAGTCTTAATACATGGACTGAATACACTGCTCTACAGCCAAAATGCTTCTGAAATAAATGTAGTCAAACTTCACTAATTCTGGGTCACTGAGAACAAAAATGATGCTTAAAATTGTTGACTGGCTCTAGTTTTCAAGATATGCTATTGGGTCAGTATATACAACCCTTGACATGGGAATGGCGGAGGATAAGTGAGTTATAAAGGGAAGGGATCTCCATTTAAACCAGAAATGACTAAAATACATCTTTGACTGGATCTATGAATACAGCTATGACTGGGTTTGGACAGTACTTGCTTTTTAGGCAAAACAATGAATGATGCAATCTGAAGCTGGTATTGCGTCATACATGATATGAATTGCATCATGCTATTCCTAGAAGTCAGGGATGATGCAATCATCACTCTGCTGAACAAATTGCCCTATATCAGCTCTAGAAATCATACAGTGTCTTGCTCTCTTATTTTTCAGTGTTTGATTTTGCAAAGGGACACATTTCTGTTTAGCCAAAGTGAGCAGAGATGCCTCGTACTTGTGTGAACAGTGCAGATAACTTCTGCTATGTTTGTGGTGAAGTGACTTTTGCATCACAAAAGCGCAGTATAACCACTATGGTTAAGAAAGCCTATCACCTTTATTTTGGCTGCAAAATTGGAGATCAGGACAAGAGGTGGGCCCCAAACATACGCTGCAACGCTTGTGCAACAAATCTTCGCCAGTGATTGAACAGGAAAAGGAAATCGATGCCTTTTGCAGTGCCAATGATTTGGAGAGAGCCAACAGATCATACCAGCAATTGTTACTTCTGCACGGTGCCTCCAGTTGGGAAAGGTGTGTCAAAGAAGAAAAAGTGGACTGTGCATTATCCAAACATTCCATCAGCTATACGCCCAATACCCCACGGAGAAGGACTGCCGATTCCTGATGCACCAGAATCACTCTCACTTGAGTCAGACGAGGAAGAGGAAGAGGATGAAACTTCTGGTCCTGAACCATTAATGTCACAGGACCCACATTTTCTCCCATCCTCCTCCTCTGAACCACACCTCATAACACAAGCTGAACTGAATGACCTTGTCAGGGATTTGGAACTACCCAAGAGTAAGGCAGAGCTGTTGGGCTCCAGACTACAGCAGTGGAATCTCCTGGCAGCTGATGTTAGGGTTTCCATGTTCCGTGACCGTCAAAAGGATCTTGTCCCATTCTTCTTCATGGAAAGTGATCTTGTAGCCTGCAACAACATCGATGGTGTGATGGCAGCCCTCAACACCGTTCACGAACCAGATGAGTGGAGACTCTTCATTGATTCATCGAAGACGAGTCTTAAAGCTGTTTTGCTGCATAATGGCAATGTTTTGCCATCAATTCCAGTTGGTCATGCAATCCATATGAAGGAAACCTATGACAACATGAAACAACTTTTGAGGTGCATAAACTATGACCAACATCAGTGGCAGCTTTGTGGCGATCTGAAGGTTGTTACTCTCTTGCTTGGTCTGCACACTGGATACACAAAGTACTGCTGTTTTCTCTGAGAATGGGATAGTCGCGCAAGAGATTCCCACTACATCAAGAAAGATTGGCCACTCCGACAGTCATTGGAGCCTGGGAGGAAAAGCGTTCAGCATCCACCACTTGTTGAATCAAGGAAGATTTTGTTACCACCCTTACACATCAAGCTGGGTCTGATGAAGAACTTTGTCAAGGCCATTGACAAAACACAAGCAGCTTTCAAGTACCTCTGTGGAAAATTTCCAAGGTTAAGTGAAGCTAAGATAAAGAAAGGGGTCTTTGTTGGTCCTCAGATTCGTGAACTTCTTCGAGATGATGCATTTGACCATGCACTGCGTGGCAAGGAAAAGACGGCATGGAAAGCCTTCCAGTCAGTGGCAATACATTTTCTCGGAAACAACAAGGCAGACAACTACAGGTTGTTGGTGGAAAACCTCCTCAAGGCATACAAAAGCCTTGGTTGCAAAATGTCACTAAAGATACCTTTTTTGCACTCTCATCTAGATTTTTTTCCACCGAACTGCGGAGCAGTGAGCGACGAGCACGGCGAGCGATTTCACTGGGACATTGCAACAATGGAGAAACGCTATCAGGGCAAATGGAGTCCATCCATGCTTGCAGACTATTGCTGGACATTGACAAGAGATGCTCCATTTAATGAATACAAGAGACAAGCCAAGAAGCGCCGAGTAGACACTGAATAGGACTAAACTATGTACATAATAGTTTTTTTGCCTTTTGTTTCATAATACATTTTATTTATAGAACCCTTCTGCTGATTTTTAAAGTGTTACATAAACAGGACAGGTGAAATATTATCATGTAAAGCAACCATAAACACATGAAAAGACCTAGGTTTACAATTTATGATTAAAACTCTACTATCTACACAATATACATAGACATAAAATGTAAAAACTTAAATATCTTAGAAACAGTAGCCAATCAGTTCTTTTAATTGTCATATCTGAATTCAGCACATCAAAATACATAATAAATATCACATTTTATCTCTGAAGCAGACGACTTCTAAAAAATTGTAGACCAGTGATATTAGTCAACTAGGAGAGACCAATCTGTACAACAGCCTAGAATACACTCATGAGTTTTGGAAGAAGCCTATAAAAGATATCAACTCCAAATAGGGAAGTGGCAAGAAAGAAAGCAAAGAAAAACACAGGACCAAATTCCGCCATCCTTACTTAAGATTAGTACCTTATTCCACAGTTTTGCAGTAAGTTACTATTCAACATGAGTAAGGCTAGCGGACACTGGATTTGTTAGAGAATTTAAAGTATTCCTGTCTATATATTTTTGTGAAATTTATTTTAGAGAGAGGGGTTTACAAAGTAAAACTATTTGAATTAAAACATATATATCCATATTTTTGGTCAAATATGTTTATGTATTTGTTAAAGTTTTTGATCACCATACCAGAAATGATATTCTCCAGTGACTGCTCCTCAAGAAGCTGGCACACTAGTACAGTATACTAGTTTATTGTAAGATTTATTTATTGAGACTGTGTACTTCAGAGATAAATTGCAAATGACTGTTTTAAAGTTAGATTGCACTTGTTTGCTTCTTTATTATAAATGAATGTGGCCCGAAGGGTCTTGGGGGCCTTTTTTTACGGTTTTGTGCTTGTTTTCAACCTTTGAATTACTCTTTGTCTTTTCAATTTATATTTTAATATCTTTGGGACAGGAAGTGTCTTTTTACTATTTGTATTATTGAAATAATCATACCAAATCATGGACTAGGACCCCGTTGTGCGAGGCACTGTGTGTAGCATATGCTATATAGCATATAGCACAATAGTGCCCTGTAACTATTACTACAACTATATAGTAATAATAATGTTAAGTCTTCATTCACTCAGAACAGTTTAGGTGCATCAGCTCACAATAAACATGTTGTTTCTTTAACAAGAATGTCTTTTATCCAAAGTGTCAGTGTCTGAAGTTACCCAGGAGTTAAAAAATAATTATCAGGCATATTTGAAGTCTGACTAAAAACCCTTTCCCCTCTTAATTGCTTACAAGTAACTCTTAAAGCATTATCATTTTATTCATACTCAGTCAAAGCATTAGAGCGTCTTCCAGGGTAGACAAAACCTTAAGCTCATTTATATATTAGAATGGAGCAAAAGGACACAAGACCAATTTTCCCCTTTACAGGTCATCTTTAACGTGTCCCATATGTTATTTATGAAAATAACAGAAATAACCATTAAAATAATTAAAAGAAATTTCCATTTTTAAAAATAAAAAACTTGCTTAAAAGTTTAAGAGAAGAGTTTGTCATACATAAAATATACCCAGTTTTATTTAAAAAAAACAAAAACAAAAACAGAAGCAAAGGTTAAAATACTAATCAGAGAAAAAAAGAGAGGCAAAGCTTAAAATAGGGGGAAAACTGCACGTTGCATCACTTTCCTCTTATCTGCATAGTGTTTTCACCACTTTTGGTATAAATCAAGTGTTCTGCATTAATAACAGCAATGTATCGCCACAGACCTAACAAAAGACTAAAAAAATGAAATCCTGGCCCTGCTGAAATCAATGAGAGTTTTACCACTGACTTCAAAGTGACCAGGATTTTACCTTATAAATATGGAGAAGCAATCCAGCAGTTAATGCAAAAAGCAGTGAGAAGCGAAGGGAATAGGTGAGGTAGCTTGATAACAAACATATCAAGCTACTGTTCTCCCAGACCATTCAAAACAGGGTTTCACAAAACTTTTCAGATAGTGTGGCCCAAATCTTAAGGCTGGCAGAGGCTGGGATTTTCAAAGGAGACTAAGGCAACGAGGTACCTAATTTCCATTGTAATTGAATTGAGATTTTGCTGTAAATTCCCTGAGGCTCCTCAGTAAATTCAAGTCTTAATGTCTTCTGAACTATACGCCATGGCTCCTGCCCCACAATTTGTGACGGCATCAACTACCTTCACTCCCACTACTGATCACATAACATCCCTGTGGTGACTACAGTAGCTGGTTACATGTATTATAATATTTATGAACACAGTAAGTATTTTGTTCTCTTTTAAGAGTTAAACAGTCTTGCGATGCTCTTCATTTCATCTTCTGTTTTAATTTCTCCCTACTTGTGCTTTGCTACCACATAATTCCCTTTTCTTCCCATCTCTTCCCTTCTCCTCTGTGCACTTAGAAATGCTGCTTAGCCACCACAACGTCCTCTTCTCTTTTGAGCACATTCTATAGCTGTCTCATTCTCTCTCCCCTGCTGGTGCCTGAAATATCCAGTCTACCGGCTCCTCTACTTTTCTTTCGTAGCAGCAGACGCTAGCAGAGAAAGCTACACTGACAGCTCCTTTTCAGGCATTTTTACAGATTTCCAGTCTCTCCCTGTGGAAAGAAAAACCTGGACAACTGTAAAAACTGGAAACAGATAGAAAAGTCAGTCTACTGTGGCTAGCTCTGTGGACTAGCAGTAATCACAGCCCAGTTGCTTTCTCCGGTGATTTTAGCATGAATGATAATATTTGGGTGTATATTTTAAAGTCCCAGCTCTCAGAGTCTTGTGAGTCCAGGAGGATCACAGCCTTCATTTTTAATTAAAATCAGTTTCTAGCCTTCATACTTGCAGAGAAAAGCTTGAAAGCATGACAAATGTAGCCTAAATGTTCAAAACACATCTGTTTCAGGCTCATGACTTCGGTGGCCTTGACTCATGATTTCTGATCAGTTAGGGTTGGCATTCCAATAGTCCAGATTACAGTTCGGGAACTACTAATTTAGAATTAGAATAATCAACTTTAGTTTGTATATCAATATATAAATCTTATATTTCCACATGAAAATACCAGTCTTCTTTTATCCCTACATTCCTGCAGTCACACTTGATCTAGAATAAGCTGCATTACAAAACCTTAAAATTATCAGAAATTACATATATAATGCTAAACAGAGAAGACACAACAGGCACCGTTACCTCATCCTGATCTGTCTGCTGCACCTTGCAATGTTTGTTTTAATTGGCAATGTTAGTCAGACTTCCAGCTTCTCTTATTTTCCATCAGTGTTACAAGATTAGGTCAATCTTACAAGCATATGGCAACATTGTGGCACTCACACTCTCTCACTGATAGAAAGTAATCATAGTTTAAGTGTTAAACACAGATCATGTGCTCAGCACTTTACAAAAGCAACAAATATCTCCTACTCTTAAAGGGTCAGCTTTGTTGGAGTTCATAATGCCATAATTCTATACTTAGAACGCATTTCCACTACTGCAGAAATATTAAGTAGTACTGACAATGTATTTTTCACATGACATTTTTGATATTTTGGCTTTTTTTGTTTTAAAGTCAATGAGATGAATGCTCTGTACTCACTCTGGCACTCTATGAACTGATGAATAAAAGTGCAGTCCCCTCCACTCTTTGAAAGAAAGTGCTCTAGTAAAGAGAGAAACACTTCAGTTTACATCTCCTCATCATCTTAGAACTGATTTAACTATAAAATCTGAAATATACATTAAAATTGTAAAATTAGGCTTTATTCTCAGATTTCAATATAATGAATCAACCTAATATACAAGCAGACAAAACATATTCTGTTGACATAGTTAAGAATTATTTTTTGGAGATCAGAAATTATATAGATTGTTTTTTAGACTTGGTTGCAGAAAATATCGGGAAAATATATTTAACGTATTCAATTAAAAGTATGTTCAATTTTTAAAGGGTAAACTTTAATGCTAAACTCTATGAAAGTTGTTAATGAAAATGAATGAAAAATATTTACCAAGAAATATTATAGTATTTCTAAAAAAAAATCTTTATTTAACAAGTTTAGTAACAGATTCATTTTACAAAAATATCTACATTTAGCACCAACTAGAACACCTATTTTAGTTTAGCTAGGTCATAAATTACACCCCCTTCACACACCCTCCTACCTGATTCTACTTCCACTGGCAAATCTATAGTTGCACCAAAAATATTTAACTCAATCTTCACTCACAGACTTAAATTAAAAACAAATTTAAATTTAGAATATATATGATGATGCAATCCTTGACACCTTCTTACAGTGCAGTTTACTGAAATATCAAATCCCACAGAATTGAGAGACAAGCAGTTCCTACAATTAGTATATTATTAGTGCTGAACAAAAAAGATATTAAACCCTTGCACTATGGGAAAACTTGTTTTTTTACATATTTTATTCTTAATTAGAAAATTTGTATCCTTATTTTAAAAAGTCCTCAGAGGTAAAGTGATTTTTTTCTTTGTTCTTTAATTGTAATCCCGCCTAAAATTTGAAAATACACACACAGTTTTGTTTTTTTACACTGGCAAATGTTATTTTTCCTTGGGTTCTTTTGGCTGGAGTCTCATCACAATAAAACACAATTAGATTTCTCAGAAATGCAATGGTCTCGTGTGTCACGTCCTGCAGTGAGTTCAATTCCCAGCTCTGCCAAAGACAAATCTGTGATTTGACATCCATGGTCAAATCACAGTCCTTGCAAGGCTCAGTTCCCCGTACATAAAATGGGGATAATGACACTTCCTTTTTCACACATGATCTTTGCTGTTAGATTGTAAGCTCTTTGGGCCAGGCAATGCCTGTCTTTTATTACATATGAATAGCACCTCATGAAACGAGGCCCTGACCTCTGCTGGGGCCTCTATTATTCTTTGTATTACAGAAAAAGGAATGGAAATGTGGGGGCATAGTGAATATAGGACAGAAGTGGGTGACAGGAGACTGGGGAAAGTATGATGGAGAATGTAAGTGGGGCAGGTACCTATCTTTTCTAGATAGGGTGAAAGAAGGAGAGTTTACTCACAGCTTTTGCAGTTACTGGAGTTCTTTGAAATATGTCCCCCTATGGGTGATCCACTTCAGGTGTGCTCATACCCTTTGCACCTTTAATCAGACACTACTATCAAAATTCTCTATTTGGCCTCTGCATGCACCTTGTGCCCCACTCTGAAGTTAAATAAGGCTGTGTGGACAAATTTCCCACAGTTCCTTCTTTACCACGAGGTCCCCAGAGGAAACTCCAAATCAGAGGGGAAGGAGGACAGATAGTGGATCACCCACAGGGAGAGACATCTTGAAGAACTCCAGTTACTGCATAAGGTGAGTTAACCCCTCCATCTTTCAATAGTGTCCCTTTGGGTGCTCCACTTCAGGTGACTACCAAGCAGTACTTCAGGCTGGAGGAGGGGGGTTCGGCATCAAGTCCAAGACTGAAGACAATACAACCTTTTTAATAGTAATATCTGATTTAGAAAATTGGTATGTATGGAAATCTAAGTGGCAGCCTTACAAATATCGAGAATAGGAACATTCTTGAGCAAAGCCATAGATGTAGACAGAGATTTGTGCAATGGACCTACACCCTAGGAAGAGTCCATATGTCTGTAAATTTATAGCAAATGTGGTACAGACAAAAATCCACTTGGAGAGTCTCCAGGTGGAAACCTCTAAACCTTTGGAGCTATCTGCAATAGACATGTACAATCTGGGTGACTTCCTAAACGACTTAGTTCTGTCCACATAAAAGGCTAATGCCCTCCTAACAATCAAAGTGTGTAAAATGACATCCTCTCTGGACTTTAGGAAATAACCAAATGGTGAATAACTTGGTTCATGTGAAACTCAGAGGACATCACGGGTAAAAATTTTGGATGTGGATATAAGGAAACTTTGTCCTTGAAAAATACTATAAAATGGAGGATCTTCCATTAGAGCCCCTATTTCTCCAACTCAATAAAGCAGAAGTGATGGTCTCCAGAGACACTGCCATCAGAGAAAAATTAACAAGGGAAGAGGTAGTCATTGGCTCAAAGCGGGGAGAGCCCATAAGGTATCTAAGTACTAAATCAAAATCCCAAATAAGAGTTGATTCCTTAACTTGGGGAAAAAGATTCCCCAATCCTCTCAGAAACCTTACAGTTGTAGGATGGGAGAAGACTGAGAACCCCTCAACCACTGAATGGAAGGCCTTATAGCTACCAAGTGGACCCTGACAGAGCTCATGGATAATCCTATCTTTTTTAGCTCCAGGAGGTAATCAAGGTATGATTGAGAGGAAATAATCAACAGATGGAACACTTCTCTGGACACACATCAGGCTGAAACTTTTTCTCTTGTAGAGGTAAGTATCTTATAGAATCTTTCCTACTCTTCAGAAATACCTGTTGTACCTCCTTAGAATAAGTTGACTCTAGTCCCATGAATCATCAAGGAGCCAAGCTTTGAAATAAAGTATCTTCCGGTTGGTGTGAGGCTGGCATCCTAGGAAAGAAGATGAGGAATGAGCAGAAAGCTAATTGCCTGACAGATGGCTAGGTGAATCAGATAAGGATACCATATCTGTCTGGGCCACGTTGGTACTAATAATAAAGCATGACAAAGCCAGAATTGTATTTTATTTATTACATTCAGCATCATGGGCATGGGGGGAAAAACCATACAGAAGACTTCTTGTTCATGGAACAAGGATGGCAGCCCACAAAGAGAAAGGACCCAACCCCCTTCCTTGAGAAAAATGTTTGCAGTTCTTGTTGGTCACAATGGCAAAGATCTATTTTTGGAACCCACTAAGTCAGAAAAATTTGATTGAAAATCAGAGGTTCCAACTCCAATTCATATTCCTGTGAGAAACGCCTGCTAAGGTAGTCTGCTAACCTGTTCTGTTTCTAAGTTCCTGAAATAAGGATGCAATTTGTTATACACCAGTTCCAGAGTTTTACTGCTTCATCGCAAAGGCAAGGGGGATCTGGCCCCTTCTTGTAGGTTGATATAGAACATGTAAACTATGTCATTTATGAGTATTTTTATAGATTTGTTGTTGACTAAAGTTAGGAAGTGGATACAGGCATTCCCTGACTGTCCTCAGCTCAAGGAGCCTGATATGTAGTTCTCTCTCTTGGGTAGACCCTCTGCCCTGGGTGGTAAGGGTCCTTAAGTGTGCCCCCAGCCCATCGGAGATGTATCTGTCATTATGGTGATAGAGAGAAGAGCCTGAACAAACCAAATCTCTGGTCAGACATTATCTGGGTTCCTCCACCAATTGAAAGTCTTGTACCCGATGAGGGACACACGCTAACTTGCTTAGGCTGTGTTTGTTCAGAGTAAAAAACAATCCTGAACCAACCCTGGAAACACTGAAAGCAGAACCTGGGACATGGCATCACAAAGGCAGCCTGCCATGTATCTGAGTAATTAAAGACAAATTTCTTATTGATGTCTGTGGGCTGATATGAATCTTTGAGATGAGATTTACCAATGTCGAGAATCTGTTGAGGGAAGGGGAAGTTAAACCCTGGCTGATATCGCGTCTAAGGAGGCTCCTATGTATTTTTATTATTTTTATTATTAATACCAGGCTCAAAAGGGAATTTCTTAATGTTGAGCTGCAATGCTAGCTTGTAGAACAGGAATCTCATCATCTTTGCGGAATTGGAGACCTAGTTGTAAGACCAGTCATGGAGTAGTCATCAAGGTATGGAAAAACGATTATCCCCAGATGTCAGAGGTCAGCTGCGACCACCACCAGCAGATTTGAGTACAAACTTAGGGCAAATGGGAGAACTCGATACTTCAAGTGGTCTACTGAAAAGCACAGGAATAGTTTGAGACACGGGTGAACTGTGATATGAAAATAGGTATCTTGAAGACTGAGGGCCAAAAACTAATCCCCTGATTCTCATGATGGAATTATAGCTGAGAGAGAGACTATCCTGAATCTCTGTGACTTGACAAAGTTGTTTGTCTTTGATTCAGAATTGATCTCAATATTCCATTCTTCTTTGGGTCCAGAAAATAGCTGGAGTAAAACTTCTACCCTCTGTGCTGAATAGTTGCTTGTACAACACCTATTGGCAGAAGTGAATTAACTTCTTGTTTTTAGAGATGCTTGTGAGAGGGGTCCCTAAAGAGGGATGGAGAAGGGGGCTGGACATAGGGGAGGGAGGTAAAATGGATAGTGAACTCTGATACAACCTCCAGCATGCATTAGTCTGATCTGATTATTTCTCCCACTTTCTTTCCACATGGGAGAGAGCCTCCAAAGGGTTGAAGGTGAATAAAATGTATATGCAGCTCAATGTTGTGGGGTATTTCCAGGTTCTCGAGCAGACTATCATCTGAGCATTAGTTTTGACAATGATGGTTCAGTAGTGGATGCAGAGGAAGCAAGTGGTCTTTTACTCTGGAACCTTGACTTTTTCCTGGATGGTACATATGGTCTCTGGAATTCTGAGAATGAAGTGGAGTGGGATCTTTGAGCAGTTTGGAATCTTAGATCCAGCTATAGAGCTGGCTGCATCTAACAAGGCCTGTAGCGATGCTCTAGCTAAGAGGCCTTTATAATAATAGTCTGAAACGGGTCATGCTGACCAGCAAGCAAGTGCCCAATAAAGGTGGTGAATTTAGCATATTTGAGTGAGAGTTTCATGGTCCTAAACTGAAGAGTCATGGAAACACAGATATTTCTGATGAATAGATCCAGGCATTGTCGGTCCTTATAAAATGGTGCATCTTTTGCATTATGTTGTCTACTACACTGGTTTACTACCTCCACAGACAGGGAGTTCGGTGTTTAATGGGAAAACAAAAATTTAAAGTCTTAAGCCAACACATAATATTTCCATTTACGCATTGGCAGAATTGTTGCAGGGGTCTGCCAGATGGATTTAGCAGGATCCAACAGGGCCTCATTAACAGGCAGGGCAACTCAGGTAGAGGAAGTTCTTTGGAGAATGTCAAAGAGCTCATGTTGTGACTCCCTGACCATTTCCAAGGGGATCTGGTGAGAATCCACCATGTGCTTCATTATGTCTGACACTGCCAAGCATTAATCAGCCACAGCTGGTGAGGGGAGCATAACCACTGCATGTGAGGAAGACAAAGAAATATTTGTTTGGTAACCTCTATTTGCCATAGCCTCCTGCTCCTCAAAAGGATTCTAGTGCCGAAGGTAGTGGAGGAAGAGCAATTGGAGGAGGGGAGCATCTCTCCCATTAGTCCCACAGGAGAGACTATGGGAATGGGAAAATTGCTGATAACTTTCATCCCAAGGATACTAGTACAGCCACTGGAGAGGTTCAAAATTCATAGTGGGTGGTATCCACTGGACCTCGAACCAACTTGGGGAAACACAGACCCATCTTTGGTGTAGCTCCCTGCTCTGGTCAAGAGTGTCAGGATGGAAATCCTTTTGTCTGAGGTGCCTGCGAACTGTGGATGGAAATATTCAAATCAGAGTGGAATTCCTCCTCTTCGAGAGGTGGATCCCAGCACTCTCGGAAGGTGTTGGTGAGTCAAGCAGCACAGGGGAAAGGTCAGACCTCAACAACCATGCTTGTCTTGGTGCTGATAACCTTTCAGTGTCGACTAATGAGGGAGACTCTTATTCCTTTGAAACTGGATCCCTTGAGAATTTGAATTCACAGAGTACTCATGGAGTACTAAGTGGGTTTGAAGAGCAGGGTCAGTTCTGAGGCTATATGCTGTTCTGGCAAGCCTATTCTGGTCTAAGTAGATAGTACTAATGACGGTGTTTTCCTGCTACCTAGGTTATCTTAGTGACCAATTTAAATGTAGACAGTACTGAAGGAGTCATGGGTGCCACTCTCACAGAGGTGGAGGCTTTAACGATGCAGTGACTGGCTTGTGCAGCACTGAAGATCTCAATACTGAGGCATGCTGTTTGTCCTTTTTCTCTGCTGAGCCTAGAGTCCTGGACACAAGATTGTAGCGAGAGCATATGGAGCCTCAGCCATACCCAGAGTGCGATGAGAGGTCTCTGTCGTGGTCTTGCTCCGCAGGGACCAAAGTCTTTTTTAAATTAACTCCTTCTGTGGGCAATGACTCCCTTTTCTCTGGGTCTTCTCCATGGATTTACCTTGGGTAGGTGAACATGACAAAGTTTATAGAGCACTGTGTTCTCTCAGCAACCGAAGTCCAGGGAAGGGGGAGATCTCTTGGTCTGGATCTGAGGCTGGCTAGAAGGAACACTTCATCATTACGAGACTCAGTTTTATCTTCCAATTTTTCCTTGCTGTGCCTTTAAAAGTGGAGGAGATGGAACACTTTTGTGAGATATGAGCACCTGATACAACAGCATTGCCTGCCACTGATTGGGATGGCCTCCCAGCAGGAGATGCATTGCCTGAAGTCAGAAGAGCTTGGTAGAAACAGAGGCTATAGTATTCAGAAGGGGAATGTCCCCTTCCACAAAGGGGAAAGGGATTGAGAGAAAGTCCACCAAATCTCTAAATAAAAATAAAGAAAAAATAATAAAGAACAGTAACTAAGCTAAATAGACTTAGAAAGTAAGGCACATTAATGCTCCGTTTTAGGCCAAGGTGGCTCACAAGGAACTGAGGGCAGCTCGCCCACACAGCTCTACATATCCTTGGAGAGGGACACACAGAGGCGCAGGGTGTATGCACAGGGCGAACAGAAATGATTATATATTTAAATTTTGAACCTCAGATGACCCCATACAAATTGGGAGTGTGAGGCTTCCCCACAGAGTTGAAACAACCCACAATCAGCAAAAAACCCAAATGATTTATTTATCTATCTAAATATTTTTAAACCAATTTGATTCTTACAGTTGACGGCTTGGCTCATCATTTTTTCAGGGCTGAGAGCTGACTTAGCAGTAGGGCAGAGAAATACTGTACACAAAAGACATTAGCAGTAAGGAGCAAGAGACAATGTGTATCATACTTAAGTATTCCGTCTGGAATTCAGGACAGAATTAGGAGAGATAACTGGTACTTAGGGGACTTTAGCATATAAGTAAAGTTCATCACACTCACACTTTCTTTAGGTATCAATCTAAGTTTTCCCCATGTGTGTTTTATACATTCTGAGATAGCTACAAACCTCATGTAAGAAGCCACCATTTATATAAAAATCTAATAAAGGATCAAGATATAGTATTTTAAAGTTCGTTTTGAAATGCATATGGCACTTATAAAGGCTGCAGACATCAGTTAATCAAATTGTCTACACAAGTGTTTTCTGCTGGACAATTAACAGAATCATCAGTCTCCATGGAGGCCATGCAATACAGTAAGCACATTAACAGCAGCAAGAAATCTCTCAGTGAAAAGACAACATCAATAAATATAAAAGGAGGAAATGGTAGAACTTCAGAACCCTGTCTGGAATAGCACTGGGAGCAAGGTTAAGCATGGTAAAGGGAGGATTCATGCTTGAAAGATGATGGAGGGCTTTATTGACAAAAATAAGTCTGCATGATAAAAATTATGACAAATACTTAATATGCAAGCAAAATAAAACTCCCAAAATTAAGCCCTATAGAAGAACTCATTCTGTTAGGAAAAAAAATACTCTATTACCAGTAACATCTCTTTAGAATCTATAGAAGTTGAATAAACATTTTTAAAAAGCATTGGATCTGAACCAATATGTGCCAGCTTATTGAATAAGTTTAGTGATCAGAAGCAATGATGCTTTCAAACTATCAATATTTAGTGTGGCAGATAAAAAAATGCTCAGAATTCACCAAGCTAAGTTATTTTAAAAGTTCTTTATTGCAAAATTATTTTTCCATTTTAGTACCATTTACAGTACATATTTTCATAAGTGATAAAAAATTTAAATTATGATTATTTATTGCAAATTTTAAGTCTTTTCCAACATTATATAATCTCAAGCACCCTAAGCCCAGTTCTAGCCTCATATACAAGCACCACTCTGTAAGTGGTCAAAGCCTGGGGTTGATTACTATATATGGTGTGATAATGCACACTCTTGACAGCATGAAAAAGCAATCTCAATCTTAAAATATTTAGGTAATTAAACCGCAAAAAAGCAAAGTTTAAAAAGTGTATTTAACTTAAAGGATTACATCATAAAATATTTTAAATTCATTTGTGGAAAAAGGAGGTTACTGTATCTATTTTATTAACATCTTAGATAAAAAGTGCATTTTAAAAATCTTATTTAGTTTTTGCCATTTATGCTGTTTATATACTTATACATTTAACTCAAGGTAGACTTTGAAAACATTCATTTGCTTCTAGTCAGGCCTATTTACTTACCTCTTCTGACTTACAAGCTGAAGGGTACAATGTCTGGGTGGCAAGCAAGTACAAAAATGTTTACATTGATTTTTTTAAAAGTATTTAAACTATTTCTGCTAGTACAGTGGCAGGATCCTGACATCTTAGGCAGACTCCTTTTGAATTTAATGAAAACAACAAGGAGTCCGGTGGCACCGCTACTGGACTCCTTGTTGTTTTTGTGGATACTGACTAACACAGCTACCCCTGTATATTTGAATTCAATGGGAGTCCATCTGAAGAAAGCTTAAGCTATTACTTCCTGATCTGCCTCATTAGGTTTTGAAAGATTTGGAGAGTTTAACCAAAAAGAGTCTCTTTTTAACAGGCGACAATCTACACATTTTTTGTTTTTTTTTTTTTTAAAAAAAACGGAAATATTAAAACCAAAATCTTAGAGAATAAACATAATTTGTTCAAATTTAAACAGCAACCATAAGAAAAATTAGTCTTTATTTAGGATACACTACCTTTTTCTGCGCTCCCATTAATTTTAGGTATGAAGTCATCAACTTGTATGCCTACAATTAAGAAAGGGTATTAATTCTGGATTCAAGCCAATTACTTGTGAAATATAATTGGCTTTCCATACTGCCTCCTTATCCGAAGTATTGAAGCAACAATCAAATCAAATAATCTATGTTAGGACACATGATACAATTTAATGATACTTTCTTGCACAACAGATCCTGTCACATACTGATCAAATGCATCAAAAATTACCACCATCCAAAAATTACCACCCATTAAGTAAATTAAAAAAAAAAAAAAAATCAATATTTTCCTACACAAACATATTTGAATTTACAAGCTAGCAATGGACAAAAGAAAAACTTGATGAACGTTTAAATAACAGTGCCCTCTTCTGGTATGTTGTTAAATATGTATTACTTCAACTTTTAACATGTCAAATGCAACTATGATCAGCGATTAAGAGAAAATAACAATGAAATGCATAATTTTAAATGTTTTCTTACTGTCAGCAATACCTAGACCATAAGGATTGCTATAATATAATTAACTAATGGGGTAAAGAATTTAGAGATGAAATCCAGCTTTAAGCAAAGAACATTAATATCACACCTACCTAAGCTGTTGTGTTCTTTAAGAGTTTTCTCTTGAAGGTGTTCTAACCGTACTGTAAACAGAATTCCAAGAAAAAGATATTTCACAGATTAAAAGAAAAAAAGATATAATCAAAGTATTTTTTTGATTAGATGACTGACCTTGTAAAGCAGTTAGCCGTTCATTGGTGAAATCATTATCTGCTTGCAAAGCTTCTATTTTTGCCTGAAGCTCTTGTTCTCGCTCTTCCATTTCATTTATTTTATGTTGCAATTCTTTTTTCTCTGCCTGCCCCTTCTGTTGAATTTCCTCTTGTCTTCCTTCTGCCACCTGCTCAAATGTGGAAAAAAAAAATTAAGACAATGATGCACTTTACTTTCATGCGAGTGAATATTCAGATGTGACTCACTTTTTAGCCACACTGATAAAGAAAGTTTAATACCCATCTGTAAACTTTTTCTAAAAAGCCATTTCCGGAAGTTCATGGAAACATTTATTTCATATGGGGATACATTTTCTCCTGTATTTCCATTTTTTTAATGTAATTCCACAATGATTTATTCCACCGTTTGTCCCAGAACCCTCTGTCCATCTAGACACACTTCGTTTGGAACCATAACAAAAGATAAAGCATTCCAGAACAATTTTTCAATTTATTTTCAATAATTTTATAGTAAAACAGAACAAACATTTCAGTTTTATTTGGACAGCATAGGTGTCCAAATAACTTTTTAGGATAGCTGAACTGCTTCGGTTTCTCATTTTACCAATCAAAATGTTAGGTTCATGAAACAGGTCTGTATTGTCATTTACCAGCTTGAAAGAGAGCTGTGTCGCTCCCTCTCTGGTAGTAAAAAAACAACAAAAAAACCCAAAAAACAAAGAAGTTTACCATGAGAATGTTATTACTACTTTTTATTTAGTCCTTGCAATCTAGTATTGCTAACAATTGCAGAAGGTTAGATAAAGTTCTATCCCTACCTTTAGTTTGTCAGAGAGGTCTTTAATTTCATTTACAGCTCCATTGTATTTGTTTGCTAATTCTCTTAATTCTTCCTGAGTCCGCTCATTCATTTCTTTCAGGTGAGTACACTCATCTTCAGTGTTACTTAAACTTCGCTATAAGGAAAAAATGAGTGCACGTGAAAATCAAACAACAGTGACAGTTTATGGATATTGAAGGTTGAAACTGAAGGTTTCAATTTATCACAAGAAATATGGTCTAAAAACCTCCTTGCTTCTAATTGTTAATAAAAGGTCAAATGGATAGATCAAGTGGTGGCAAAAAATATTACCTATTTAAAAACACCTTTGTAACATTCAATTTAAATAAGAATAATCACACATTAAGTGGAGAAACAAGTTGTGTGTGCAAGAAAAAATTAGAGTAGGCTCTGGAGAAAAATGGTTACTACTCTTCCATAACTGTTGTTCTTCGAGATGTGCTGCTGATATCCATCTTACGCTAGCTGTGTGCATGCCACATGCACTGTTGCTGGAAATCTTTCCTTTACTGATATCCATTGGGCCGGCTCTAGCGCCCTCTGGACTTACACATTGATATAAGAGGTGCCACCAGCCCCGTACCCTTACAGTGTCTTCTTGCCGGTAACTCCAACAGAAGAATGGGAGGGTAAGTTATGGAATGGACATGAGCAACAAATCTCAAAGAATAGTTATGAAAGGTTAAGAATCATTTTTTCTTTGAGTGCTTTCTCATGAGGTGGGCGTGGAGTTCATGGATATGCTGACTGCTACACTGCTCTCCCAAAACTGGCATTGTCCTGGGCTTGTTGGATGATGCAGTAGTATGAATTGAAGGTATGAAGAGACAACCAGGTCATGGTTCTGCAGATGTTGTGGATTGGTACCTGTGCAAGGAGTATTGCTGATAGTAGACATGTTTTTGGGGTAGGTAGAAGCATTCCCCATGAAAATCCACAGAACCAATAAAACAGCTAAGATTCTGTTTAAGGAGATCATTTGTAGATATGGATCTTCTGAGGTGACTGATTCGTACAGGGGACCTCAGTTTGTATCGGCACTCTGGAAGGCATTGTGGGATGCTTTGGGAGTACAGTGAAAGCTGCATATTCCTAGTCACCCTCATAGCTCTGGGCAGGTGGAGCGTCTGAATTGTACCATCAAAACTTGTTGTCTAAAGTCTTGTCAGAGAAGGGGGAAGGGGCAGGACTAAACATTTGCCTTTAGTATTAGCGGTAATAAGGAGTAGATCCTGGGTACAGTAGTTCAGTGACGCCTTTCCTATTAATATTTGGATGACCAATGCGCCTTATGTGATCACATTGGTCCCCTCCCCCTCCGAGCCCACCAGTCTGGAACTGATCCAATGATATAAACTTCTACAGGAGGAACTTCCTCAAGCTGTTCAACTCATGCAGCAAACAATGGGACAGGCCCAGGAAAAAAATAGACAAGTAGTGACAGAAACCATCCACCTTGCAGGTGGATGATTAGGTAAACGTATATGAAATAGAACACTAAGCCACATTTCCACTATTGCCATGAAGAGCTGCATGGATTTGCAGAAGGATCTGCCTAATGTCCAATGCACAAGTAGTTGTTCCTCACAGTTTGTGTGGGGTTTTGGCAAGAAGACAGGTAGAAAAATGACCTGGTTGTGGTGGAATTGTGACACCACCCTTTGGCAGGAAGGCTGGATGAGGGTGCAGTTGGACCTTGTCCTTGAAGAACACTATGTAAAATGGTTGTGACATAAGGACCTTGATCTCAGAGACCCTTTTGGCCAAGATGATCACCAGAAAAGTGACCTTGCAGGAGAGAAGTTGTAGGGAGCATGATGCTAATGATTTGAAGGGGGCCCCTGTAAGCCTCGACAGGACCAAGTTTAAGTCCTAAGGGGAGGGGATCAGTTAGTGAACCTGAGAATAGTCTTTCCAACCCCTTGACCATCATTCTGTGGGAGAATACTGATCTGCCATTCACTGTGGGGGATGGAAGACTGAGGTGGCCACCAAATGAACTTTAATGGATGAGAATGCCAGACCCTGGTACTTTAGGTGGAGCAAATAGTCCAAGATAGATTGAAGAGAAGATCAAGATGGACAGAGATCCTGCTCGGAGATCCAACAGATAGAACGCTTCCACTTGGTCAGTAGGTAGCTCTAGTGTAACTAGACTTGTCCAACACGTTCTAAGCAGGCCTGTTTTTCAGGGTTCAGCCACGCAGCACCATGCAGTTAGGTGCAGAGAGGCAAGGCTTGGGTGAAACAACCAGCTGTGGTATTGTGAATTGAAGTGCAGGAAGAGTGGCTGAGAGGTCCAGAAGCATGCCGAACTAATGCTGCCATGGCCACACCAGTCTTATCAGGATAACTCATGTCTTGTCCCATTTTATTTTTTAGGAGAAACAAGGCAATCACTGTAAAGGGGTACAAGTAGGTAGCCTGCCCATAGGAGCAGGAAGGTATGGAAGAAGGATCCCATACTCTGCCTGGACAGCAAACAGAACTGTTGGCATTTTCTGTTTTGCCTGCTGAGGTGATCCACCAGCACGTTCTGGGCTCCCGGGAGGTGAGATGCCTCAAGAGTAATGGAGTGTCTAACACAGAAGGTCCATAGACCAAGGGCCTGCTGACATATGGCAGAGGATTGGGCCCCTCCTTATTGTTGATATAGAACACTGCAGCTGTACTGTCTGTCAGGACTTGAATCACCTTGCCTGAGAACTGGGGGAATACTTGATATGTCAGGTGCACCACCCTGAGCTCCCTGACATTTATGAGCAGGGAGAGTTCTTCCAAGGATGAGAGACCCTGAGTCCTGAGGTTGCTGAGGTGGGCTCCTCACTCTAGGTCTGATGCATCCAAGACTAAAAGACATCGAAGGCCATGAAGCCACAAAGGGCACCCCCTTTGTTACCAACCTTGGCTCCTTTCACCAGGCCAGGGAGGTGAGGACCAGGGGAGGGATTGTAAGTATTGAGTTCAAGTGGTGTCTGTTTGGGGAATACACTGACACTAGCCACATCTGAACAGGCCAGAGCCACAGCCTTTTATATCGAACCACCATGTAAGAGACCATGTGACCCAGTACTATTGTGATTGGGTGGGCCATGACCTTGGATATCAGGTTTGCCAAGGTCTGGAAACAGGCCTCTGGCAGGAAGGCCCTGGACTGGGTTGAGTTGAGCACTGCCCCAATAAATTCTCTGAACTGGGAAAGAATTGGCTTCTGCTCATTTATCAGCAGACCCTGAACTCTGAAGGTGGTTTGGACAATGCATTGATGCTGTCTTGCACTTGAGCCTGTGACCAACCTTTGATCAGCCAGTCATCGAGGTACAGGTAGGCCTGAAATCACTGGGAAGAAATCTTGCCAGAGCAAGAAAGGGTCATTCCAGCAACTGTCATTGGTAGTAAGAAGGAACTTAGAGGATGCATGGTTGGCCAGCCCCCTTATACCAGCACATACACGCATGACTCCAGAGGGCGCTAGAGCCGGCCTAACAGATACCACAAAGGGAAAAATCTCTGGCAACAGTGCATGCAGTAATAGCCTGAGTTGTCATCGTATTATTTTACCAAAAATCTGAAGCAGCATCTGAGCTTAGATTCCCCAAGTAACTATAATCACCAAGAAAGGGATGAAATGCCTTTTTGAAATGCACATTTAATAACAAAAACATTCAATTACAAATTCCATCTGCAAGTATCCAAGGACTTTTAGAGTGGAGAAAATTTGAAAAAAAAAAAAAATGAATACAAAAATCAAATTAGAATTTGATTAAGAGTGCTCTCTCTGAGACAAGGAAATTAATATATCAAAATGTGTCACAAATTGAGTATCATGATTTTATTACAGGATCAAAAAGTAGTGTGTTTGGAAGAGCAAAAATGCATCAGCAATAATTAGCAAACTTGTCAAAAGACGTAACAAAACAAAAATAAGCAAATTTATATGTCAAGCCTCAAGTTTATTATAGTACCATAACATTTCATGCTACCTTCCATGCATAAAAAGAACAGGTCTCACCAAAAGAGTTTACAAATCTATAGGCCCAATTTTAACATTTATGCACAAATGTAACTTTATACACACGAATAATTTGATTGAAGCCATGATACTACTCATAGGAACAAAAATTACTCATTGTAGTAAGCTGACTTGAAGATAAAGAAAGAAGTAAGAAAAACAGGAATTAAAGAGTAAAACAGTAGGTTTAATTATATTGTCAAGAGAGTTTAAATTTGGTTACTTTTTAAAATGAGAATTAAGTTGGATAAGATCACTGGTAAAAATGAAGGAAAAAAAGCAACTATTGAGGAAGGATTTGAAGGAAGGGAATAAAAACACACAGCTGGTAGACTGACCAATGAAATTTCATTAAAAAAAACAAACATTCTTAAATGGCATTTTGCATGACCAGTTAAGTTTTCATTTTTAAAAAGTCTTATTTAACTATTGTCAAACTGTTTTTTTAAAATATATGAAGTATGTCATATGGGAGACAGGAATTATACAGCACTCTAATTTCTGCATGGAGAACACTTTCACTGAGTTTAAAAAAAGAATGAAAAATAAGGACTTTAATTACTGATCTACCACTGTTTTCATTACTGTTCATTAACTTCTTTCTTGTTGATTAAAATGCTGTATAACAGGAAAAATGCACATCTCAAGTACCTTCCAATATCCTGTTCCTAGAATACTAATACAGCATAAACATGGTGCAGTGCAGGTGCTAGAATAAAGAACTAGCAGTTCAGAATATTCAAGTAGTGCTACCACACTGATTATAAAATAAACAAAATCTAAATACCTCCACTTCAGAGAGTTTTCTGACCACCTCAATTTTCTCCTGTAGGACCCGTCTCAGGGACTCTTTGGCTGTTGTCTCATAGTTGTGTTTGTCTTCCTGTAATGCTATAAGTTCCTTTCGTATACTATCTTCTGTTTGATTCTATAAGTAGAAGATAGTGGAGCTATATCACAAAACAACTCTATTATAGGTTAGCATTACGCTGAACATACAATAGTTCTCTCTATTAAACTACTGTACCATTAAAGATCTACTTTGCCAAGAAGAATAGAGGAACAATTTTGACAAATGTAACAAAAATCCCAAGCGCAACAAAATGTTTAGTGGCTGTTTGCACAGCTGGGTATAAACTGATATGAGACAGGCATTTGTTAGAATATTTAGGGCAGCAGACACTTGAAGCAGATTTGATTACTAAAGTAACAAAAATTAAAACAAAATCTACTCATTTCTATCAGTGCAGACCTAAACCTTGACATATTAGTATACGGCAGAGGTCCCATTTGCAAAGTCTAATGTAGGTTCCTATCTTACAGGATTTTCTTCTCTTTTCTTTTCTTTTTCTTTTTTTTTTTTTTTAAAAAAATATAATCCAGGCTGTCATAAGATAACAATGAAAAAAATAAATGGTACACCATATATTGGCAAACTAACAGTAATCCAGCTATCCAAAGCATGCTTGCCGTTCTGTCTCTAAAACCTCAAATATCATATTCACAAAGAATTATTCAAGTTTACATTTGAAAAATTTGCATCCAGAGAGAAGAGGCCAACGAGCACTGATATTTTCCCTACAACAAACCTTCAAAATTTGACTACGTATTTACATGTATATGACTAAGATAACACTATTCATGGTAATAAATACTGAAAACTAAGTTTTAGCTAGGTTGAGTGTCTTTTCCTAGCATATTTTTGGCTGTGCACCAGATCCCAGGAAATGCTGAATAATAGGTAATATGAAAGCTTTTGATTACAATTACCATTTCATATAATTTAGGTTTGTCAAAAATTGCTTAAAGAAATATTTTAGTGTGACACTTTGTAAACCCCATTGCTGTGGCCACACAGGAAAAAACAGACCTGACACAAGGGTGTGGTTTAACGAGGCCACAATTTTTACCTGGAAAATATCTGGCAATGACCTGCACTTCACAATTTCAGTCTTTTTTTAAAATTGTTCCTAACATTTTGGTAAGCCTGTTCCCCTTTCGCTACCTGGTTTCTGGGACCCCATATCTTCCATATGAGGTTTAATGGCAGGCTAGTAAAAAGGGGCTGGTTCTCTCCACACTGTGCCAGGATGATAGGACTGCCAACCCCCTTTTTCCTGCTTCCTTGAGGGAAGCCTTCCCCTAAGTCCACTTCCAACTCCAGTTTATCAAGGAACCAGACTGCCCCATGGAACAAGTACCTTCACTGGACGCCTGCCATCTGTTAAATTGTGACAATTTGATTTAATCTCATTATCTACCCCAGTGATCTCTTAACTTGCTCCAAGTTTTAAAAAAAACAACCAACCAAAAACTCACAACCCACTCTGCTTTGGCCAAACTGTCAGGGAAAAACTCTTTCACAGACCCAACAAAAACCTGCACATATGCTTACAGCAGAGTATGAAACCCAATTCTACCCTAATCTCGTGCATGAGTGGAGTAGGCACTGCTTTTGTGGTGAGAGTCTTCGCTGGGAGGAGCAGGGTACAAATACACAACGCACATGCTGCTCTGCATCCTCACTTGAGCCAGTCCCTGCTGGTTGCTTTTTGGATCAGGAAACTGACCTCTCCCCGCAACATCCATTTCATGTCTATTTCTTGAAACCCAAGGCAATGGGGGCAATTTTGAAGGAGCCAGGACCCTTTTCTCCCTGCCAGCCAGCCAAAATCCCATCACACTGAATCTTCAGTGAGCCCATTTGAAAGTCTGTGCTCCAGCTGCACTGAAAGTTTGCTTTACAACAACTATTTAATTTTGAAACATTTGAGGAGGAGAACACTGCCATTCCACATTCCTAAATGCTGTATAATTAATCTGAAGTGAACTACCTACTTTTGAACAGGCTTGTAATTGGTTTCCCATGACTTCTAACCTTGATAGTAGTCTGTCTTCATCTATTAAAGCCTGTTGGAAAATATAACAAATTTAAACTAACAAAATAAAACAAAATGCTTATACTGTTTCTACATTTCATAAGAAAATTCTAGAAGTTTAATATCCAAAAAGGGTAAATACCACTTGTTTTAGAGACATTCATTTTGGAAGCAATTACTAGTATTATTTAGTTCCAAGACAAACTGTACGTGTGCACTTAGTCTATTAGGAGTAATGTCTCCTTATCACTTAAGGGAGAGAACAAACTTTCAACTTTTACTCTTTATTTATTAAAACAAATTGAAAGTTACAGTTTATAGCCCATTGTACATTAAGTTCTTAGGCCTGTACATTAAGAGAAATCTTGCAGATACCTGCCAACTAGTATCAGAAGCCTCCTGTGTGACAGCAAGCAGTCGCTGCAGGGTGGCCAACTTCTGTTCCAACATTTGTTCCCGATGTAAGGCCTCCTATGATGAAAATATAAATACAAGCAGGTCAGTTCAAACTAACTATTGGGAAAAACAGAAGCAATGCAACGTATAACCAAATACCGTTAAACTGAAAAAAGTGGGGGGAAAGATTGGCAGATTTTAACTCGTATGTTCAATCATTTTAAATTATAGCAATGCACTAGCAAATTTAAATTCATTTTTGTTTATACATATTCCTGTAAATGTTTTGTGAGCTTAGATTCTTAAAGGCATCCTTTTCATACCAGTTACAGATGCACAGACTGTACCGGTCCTGTAGTGTAAAAACACTATCAAAGTCTCAGTAGTAACTTATTGCTGGGTTCTATATTTGTAACAGCCGGGGATAAAGCCCTATTAAAAATTATTTTGTGAGCTTATGCTAGAAACAAAGGACTAGAACTTCATTTTACCTTTCAAAAGTAAGAGTTTACAGAAAGTTACAACTATATTCTAAAGTACATGGTTTAGGAAAAAGTTATATTAATCAATAACATGGATCAGCTTCTACTCCATCCTGTACATATTTGAAGAGTAATGACATCATGATACTTTGTTTCTTACAGCTACAGATGAATAGAGGGAGAAACTCAATTTTTATATTGTGTGGATGTAGAAGCTAGTTAAATGGTAAACAAAAATTAAACTTAGTGGTGACACCAGGAAAAGACTGCTTACGTTCACATTATGCATTTACTGTAAATGTGTTTGGAGAAGTGGACTACAAAAAAGAACAGTTTTTTAAGACTTTCAGTGTACTTTATGGACTAATTTTTATAAAACGATTTTAAGATATTAATATTCTTAAATGTAATTAGATACAATGCAAAAAGTTCTGATATATTCACTGCTTCTCATAAAAAAAATAGGCCAGCAAATACTGATTTTTAAAAGGCAATATTTGTATTACTTCCTTGAGATACTATTAGCTTAGCAGTAAATAATATTTTAAAAAAAACACATAATAAATCTATGAATTACATCTGGCAAAAATAAGACCGTAATAATATATACACTGATGCGTGTGCAACGTGTGAAGAATGTCAATACATATAATGAAGTGAAGAGCAAGTTTTTCAGAGAATCAGGTAGTATTTTAATATGAAGTATTATATAGGAGATTCTAACTATCTTTTCTGTTAAATTACATGAAAATGGCAAACTAAAAAAAAAAAGCAGGCTATGTTTTTTCTTTCCACAGGTGGAAGGCTCATTTTGAGCTCACTATGGGCTTGCCTATACGGCAAGTTACTGCGCTGTGAACATGGGCGGAATCTACGGAACACCAGCTTGCCGCACAGTAACATCCCATGTGGACTCTGCTACAATCCAGTAAAAGTTCTTGAGTTCAGCTTAGCATACTGATATTTCAGAACAAAGTACGCTAAGCCACAGTCCCAGACTGGTACTTTCAATTCAACTTTTATTTAGAAGTAAGTATCTAACCTTAGCTTATCTTTAAAATATCAACTGAACATAAACTACTGCAGTATTTTCTTTCTGAGCCTGAAACAACAGCTTGAGGTATGACGTGCCCCACTCATCCCTGGATGCTAACTGAAGCATGATAGTAGTTTAAATGTCAACATTAACTATTTTATTGCTGAGCACTTTATAGCAGTAACAGTCAGTGGTGTGCTTATCCATCACTGTTTAATGCAATGATTGCTACTGAACTATGGCAATGGGACAGCTGATTGCTGGGTGAAAAATTAGAAAAATAAAACTCCACTCATCCCTGCAAATCCCAAATCAATCCTGCACCTGCCCACATGGTGCAAGGAAAGAGAAGCTTCATTTAATGTCGTCACTAGTGACAAACCTTCAGCCACTTTCTGGAAGCCCATATCCCCGATTCCTTCCTATATTTTTAGGGGTACCAAATGCCCTAATTTTTAAATTATCGCATTTGTTATAACTTCCTGTTCACATCTATTTGCCCTTCTCCAAAATCCAAAATAACCTCTACAATGAAGTTACTACTCTGTCAATATTTAACAATAAATAAATAAATAAAAATAAAAACAGTGGAAGAATGAAAATATCAGAATGAGGGAAGGGCAGCATAAGCATTTTAATATTTAAATAAATGCAATGCCATAGTGATAATTAATTTTCATAATTCACAACCTCAATTTTTTACATTTAACATCTGCCTCAGAATTTTCAGCTTTCTACAGATCTTAACACTAGAGAGCTGTAGAAATCTTATCACATAATTTAGTTCCACTTGTTACTGTGTATACTATATAGGCCTTATTTTTAAACACTTACTCCTGGATTCTGTGCCACTAGAATTCTGTATCATTGCCCAATGCAGAACTTTGCAGAAATGTATGTTGTGCATGCAGAATTTATCTCCCCCACCATTCCCCCAGAAATGGGCTGCAGAACTGCTGGCCACCATTAGGGGGCTCTGGACCCAGCAGAGCCCATCTTGCAAGTAGAAGACCCTGCTGGGGAATGGGGGAGTAGAAGCTGGAGGGTTCCTGGCAGTTACAGTTCCCAGGGTATGCTGAAGGAAGGAGGCAGCATGCAGGAAACTCTGTGCAATCCCAGAACCCATCAGTCTGTTTCTCCCTCTGGATTCCTGGGCTCTAGGGGAAAGAGGGGGAGAGCCTCTGGGCTGGGGAAGCCCCCAAGACTGGGCTCTGGGGGGAGGGGAGGGAGTGTGAACGTCTGAGCGAGAGGGGACCTTCAGCTGGGCTCTTAGGGGGAGGAGGGGAGAGCGTATAGGTCATGGGGGTCTCACGGCTGAGCTCGGGGGGAAGGGGAGCAGAGAAGCAGGAACTGGGCTACCGTAAAGATTTCTTTAATTCTCTACTCCTGGGGGAATTTTTGAGTGTGTCTGTACTACAGTAAAGAAATCGAGGAATACTTGTGGCACCTTAGAGACTAACCAGTTTATTTCAGCGTAAGCTTTCTTGGGCTATAGCCCACTTCATCAGATGCATAGAATGGAACACACAGAAGCAAGATGCATTTATATATACAGAAAGCAGAAAAAGTTGGAAATTACCATACCAATTCTAAGAGGCTGTTTAATTTGGATGAGCCATTATCAGCAGGAGAAAAATAAAAACCTTTTGTAGTGAAAATCAAGTGGAACTGTGTCTGACAGTTGATAAGAACCTGTGAAAAGAAACTTAACTAGGGAAATCATTCAGTTAGTGTAATGACTAAGCCAGGCCTGCACAACATGCGGCCCGGGGGTCACATGCGGCCCACACAGGCTCAATGTACAGCCCGTGGGGGGTGAGTAGGGGTGGGGCAAGCCAAGTGGTGGGGTAGGGGGAAGCGGATGGGGGCGGGGCGAGAGCAGGGCTTTTTGGCCCGCACCTGTTATTTTTTTTGTTTTGCAGTAATATGGCCCTCGCTGCTTTCCGAATTGTGCAGGCCTGGACTAAGCCATTCTGAGTCCCTCGATTTCTTTACGGATACAGACTAACATGGCTGCTATTCTTAAACCTGTATTATTAGAGACATACTTGCTGAGAAGTATTTTGAAATAAATTACCAAAATAATTTAAACTGGTATGATAATACAGTGTTATTTTGACAAATAAAATTTTAAAATAGTGTGTTAAGAATTTTTAATTTTTTGATGCAGAATTCCCCCAGGAGTAAACACTCTAAGAACACCTATACACTGAAATGTACAATCAGGATAATTTTTAACAAGCAACACACTTTAAAATATATCTAGAGTGTAGTTTAACCTTTTATTAAACACTAACTTCTAAAGGACAAGTTTTCGTCAGTCCTCTGATTTATAACCATATATACCATGTAAAACCAAACATTGATTTAATTATATGTATAGAGTGGGCACAGGTTTTTACATGTGCACAAAAACATGTATGCACAAAGGACCAGCTAAATGTCCAATCGGTCATTTCTACACACAATTACAATAACTCCAAACAAACTGTCCATGCACATTTTCATGTGAACAATTTTAAAATCTGGACTTATTGTATAATGATACACTCCTCTATAGAACAATATTATAGTGAACTTTCTAGCCTCGGTTATTTTTGCTTTATTCAAAAGAAATTAAAGCAGTGCGTTATAAACATTAATGGAAGTATACAATATGTTGCCAGACTGAAACTGATAACCTGTTCTGTCCATTATTTCATAAAGGATTTCTTAACTATAGTAGCTTAAATATTTGTATAATTTGCATATGTAAAATGGAAGTCTCCTTTCTGGAGTAAAATGGGAAGTACAGTGTTATGTTTTAATTAGATTATAAGGTCTTTAGGAGCAGGCACTGTTTTTGTTGCAGGTACATGCAATGCCTTGCAGAATGGGTCCCCAGCCTCTGGGACCCCTACAGTTCCCAGGGTGTGCTGAAGGAAGGAGGCAGCATGCAGGAAACTCTGTGCAATCCCAGGACCCAGCATCAGTCTGTTTCTCCTTCTGGATTCCTGGGCTCTAGGGGAAAGAGGGGGAGAGCCTCTGGGCTAGGGGAAAGAATCTATAAATATAGATTCCATCATTACATGGGTAATCCTCCTATTGTACCTATTAGAACTGGTTTCCTTAAATGAACATTATGCCATCTTGAACTTGCATTTCAACAGCAAATAGAAGGCTCAATCAGGGAACAGGGCCCCACTGTGATAGGCCCTGTACATACACAACAAAAAGCCAGTCCCTGCTTCAAAGAGATTACAGTCTAAACAAGATTCAAAATTACCCCTTGTAAACTAAAACCAGAAACGGCAGAAATTTAATTGAAAGTAGAGAGAATTGTCAGTAGGGATGATTTACATGTTATTTTCGAAGAAACATTTATTTGTACAGTCCCTTTTTAAGAAGTGTTATTTGGATACTATGCATCCTCTATTTTGTGGCCCATCCATAGGTCCCTCAGTAAAGATGGCTATCAGTTTCAGAGTGAATAAATTCACCAGTATATTCCCAGTCATGTCACATACTGCTCAGTAAAGTAAATATAGGTGTTAAGCAATTCAGTGACATTAAAATCTAGTTACATTTAGCAAGGCAGAAGGGGAAAGCAGCATAAATTCTGTTAACTGAGCACCTGAAAAGTACTGGTTTTATAAATGGCTACCAAAATAGAAAATAAATGAATCATGTAACCGAGTCAAAAAACCTGAGCAGGCTCTCATACCAGAGTAAACAAGCAATAACTGCTGAAATCAGTTACACCTATGTGAAATCAGGGTAAGTGAAAACAGTCAGGCCTTGTGTGTCTTGAATAAAAAAGTTTACAGCAGGCATCTTGCCCAATTCTAGTACAAAGTTAACTACTCCATTAAGTTTAAGTGAAAAACTAGTTTCTAAACAAATAATTTTTAAAGTTCTCCTTCAAGCCACTAGATGGTGCAGTTTACCCTTCTCTATTCAGAGAGGCTTGGAGCCACATGTATCAGATCTTGAAGAGTACTAGAAACTTGGAGGTTGCTTTTGGCAAGAAGAAAGCGCTAGTCTCAGATTCTCAAAACAAGCTATCTGCAAGAAAATTTATATAAATATCAGTATGTACACATGCATAGTACACACGGAACATTCTCAATATAATCAACACATGAAATAATTACCAATATCTGCAATTCAACTACCTTTCTGAAAAAGTTAATTGCCATAAACAGGGTTATTTCCCAAGAAAGAAATCTAAATCACAAGATTTTCAGAGATCAAAGACATTCTGTAAAAATCTTTACATAACCTGACAGATGATTTTATAGGAGAGTAAGTAGTATTTTATCTGTTGATCTTAAGTCTTGCACATACGCTCAGAGTCTAACTGATCCCCATATGTGGGGTTGGGAAGGAATTTGCCCCAGGACGGATTGGCAGAGAGACCTTGCAGGTTTAAACTAGTGCAATGTTGGATTCTCTGTAACTTGAAGTCTTTAAATCGTGATTTGAGGACTTCAGTAACTCAAGCCAGAAGTTAGGGGGCGTCCATTACATGAGTGGATAGGTGAAGTTCTGTGGCCTGCAATGTGCAGAAGGTCAGACTAGAACAGGGGTAGGCATCCTATGGCACACATGCCAAAGGCGGCAGGCGAGCTGATTTTCAATGGCATTCACACTGCCCGGTTCCTGGCCACCGGTCTGGGGGGCTCTGCATTTTAATTTAATTTTAAATGTACCTTTTCAAACATTTTAAAAACCTTATTTACTTTACATACATCAATAGTTTAGTTGTATATTATAGACTTGTAGAAAGAGACCTTCTAAAAATGTTAAAATGTAATATTAGCATGTAAAATCTTAAATTAGAGTCAATAAATGAAGACCACTTCTGGAAGGTTGCCGACCCCTGGACTACATAATCACAATGGTCCCTTCTGACCTTGAAGTGTACAAGTCTAAGCGTTTTATTCCTACAACGCTCTACTAGATTAAACTGCAAGAGGCTATCTAAACCTTTTCTATGTTTAGAGACATGCAAGATTTACTAAGTGAAGACTAAAACAGAATATGTAAAGATTTAGAAATAAGATTATCTATTGCACTGCTATTAGTCAAAATTATAGGTCAAAGTCACTTCTGCTTACTCCTGGCACTTTCCCATCAAATCAGTTTGACACAGAAACTGGAGAAATCCACATTCCCTTCTAACAGAGGAATGCAACAAAGCACACATTTGCTTTTTACCTCAGATTATCTTTATGATTACCAGAACTATTTGACACTAACAGCAAGAAGATAGCAAGATGCTTTTGCATGCTTTAGAGGAACTTTGCGAATCATTTCTAAAAATACACACAAGTTCCACAAATCCAGCTATCATTATCAACCTCACAGATAGTGATTCACAGTTCAGAACATAAATGTTACTTCCTAGTTCCAGAATCAAAAGGAAATATGCCATACGTGCAAGCTAATCCAGCATCCCTTTCCCTTCATCTTTTCCCAAAGCTAGAATTTTCTCTCACATATCTCTTCTTCTCATTGGAATTATAATTTTTCCTACAACCAACCAATCTACATAACCTACATTTATACTACATTTTGTAGAAAGTGGAACGAAAATAAAAATAAAAATTTAAAAATGGTGGTTAAGTGATAGATAAAAATTATTTCTTTAAAAAATCCAGAGTGATATGTTAATACATTTTAGTAATTCCCATTCTCCTATGAGTTTTTTCTTCATAGACAGCTCTTTAATATTTTTCAAGTATTAAAATGATTCTAAAGAAGAATTCTAAATTCAAGAAGATTGGGATCTATTCTTAATTCTAAGAAAAGTGAGGGAGTACAAGATTTATGTTTATATAGATGCATATAGCATATGAAACCACTGTCAAGTCTGCAGGGATGTGCATATATAGAATTCTATATTTATACAAGCCCAAAAATGTATTGGTAAAAATATTCATAATAGAAATAATACCATATAAGAGTAATTACCACATATTTTATGATGTTTTCAACAGAAAAGGCAGTTAATTCTTAACTGTGAGTGTTTATAAACTGAATCATATTTTGAACACACACAAGTGTACACATATATATGAAAAAATTACATCCTGAACAAAGATTAACTACTGTACTTGGTTGTATTATTTGCATAAACTATCAAATTAATGAGGAAAAAAAGGAATGCCTTCGTAGAAAAACAATTTTACCTGTAGATACTGAGAAAGCTGAAACAGTTCCTGAGAGTACATACTGGGAGTGTTAGCAGCAACCTATGAAATAAGAAATCATCATCAAAATCATTTTGGATATTCTACATCAAATTCGGACAATTCAAAGTGTATCTGTAAATATTTAAGGAAGATCAATGCCTACCAATTTTTTCCTCTTAACACTTTTACTATTCTATCATTACTGAATTGTTGTTTATCATTTGTAATACAAATGATATTTGTAGATATTACCATCCACATGCCCCAAACTCTACTGAGGGCCAACTGCCCTAGGCTCTGTACGAAACGATACTGAAAAAAATCACTGCCCTGAAGAGTTTACAATTAAAACACACACACAAAGGCTTGGGAGGCAACAGACGCACAGATCGCTTGCACAAGATCATATAGCAGGTCAGGGTTGTGCTGGATATGAAACCCAGGTCTCCCAACTCCTAGTCCAGGGCCCCGCCCATTAGATTCTAGACTATGCTACCTCCCTATGATATATTCTAAACAAAGCATCAGTCTGCACAAGGTTCTTCCACCACACAGAAAAAATGCAAGGCACATATCTGCAGTACAATTTTTGAAAAGTTCTTTCTAAATAGTAGCTGACTCTTAATATCATCTGATGTCCCCCCAACATGGCTGAATGGTCATGGAAATAAATCAGCAATGGACTGATTCAAATAAAAAGTTAAAACCAATTCAGTCAAAAATTTTGGGCCTCATTACTACCTATGTTTTGCAACAAATCAAGAACCCCAAAATTTTCTCTAGTGCTTTGTTTGACAATGACTGTTACATAAGGAGGTTTTAGAATCTGGCTTGGGCCAACTTAGAGAAAGAGCTACAAAACAGCAGAAAGTCATTCTCCTAATCATGATAGACTCAAGCCCACCAAGAGAAGAAAACTCATGGGAACAAGAGATGCACCTTTGTTTCAATACCTGATCTGCCATAAGATTTGGAACTGGTGGAAAGATCTCATCTAAGGTGGGTTTTTTGTTTTGTTGGGAAATACTTAAAACAGGAATAATAATAGTAATTAAAAAAACACTGCCAGACACAGATGAAAGGGAAAAGGAACAGGTTCATAAAGACAGTTTGTCAGGCAGAGGAATAGACATTAGGTTATTTATAGCCTTGGCTCAGGGCAGGTGGAGGCTTATGGTATATATGTGCATTCCCCAGAACGGTCAACCAACTCATTATAATAAAAGTCAATAAATGCTGTTGCCACTTTACTGTTCCTAATCTAGTCTAATCATCTCTTATCTACTGAGTAAAGGGCTCCATAACCATTTTTTAAAAGTATGTGATACCACTGCCTTATATTTTTAAATTTACGACTGCACGTCACAGTAGTTGAGACGGGATGTAATGTTCAGTCCTCCTTAAAACTCACATCGTCTCACACTGCAAACCATAGAACAAACTACAGCAAAAGCCATCTTTCATGCTAGTCATTTTGTTCATGTCACTCTCCTTTTAGAATCTCTCATTGCCTCTGTCCTATTGCATCAAATTCAAGCTTATTGTTACATCTGATGCTCTATAATTCTGCCCGTCCTGATTTACTCAAGCGTGTCGTGCTTAATGTTATTTTGCCAACATTTCCATCCCTGACCACCATAAAAACTCAACTTGCCATGCATATTCTGGTGATGCTGAAGGAATGAATAAATGTTTAATTTTTTTAAACAGTAAAAATATTAAACCATGTGAAGTAATCCAATGCAAGGCACACCTACATGTAGTTAGGTTTTTCTCATTCTTTCAACTTTTTCATTAAAGACAGAGTACAAATGACTCACCTTGTCAACAGGACTTGGTAATGGAGCATGGATGACACTGAAAAAAGAATTAAAAAACCAAACTTATAATTTGTTCAGTAACAGAATTATGCAAGTAAACATCAAGTATGGAACAGCAGTTCAAAATCCTCAAAACTATCAGCATTCCTGTAAATGTTTAACTTAAGACAGTCTTCATTTTTAAGTTAATTCTTAGAGAAAAGTGACAGAAGTTAAAAAATACTGTTTTACATTTTATGCTCAGTACCATTATGCAAAATTGTACTTTGAGGTAAATATTTCAAATTTCAGATTTTTCAGTTCTAATCTAAAAATTAAACCGGTGAGCCACTTTCTAAAACCTTAATCACTATTTTTATATCATATAATTAGATAACATTTTATATGTTTCTAAAAACAAAGATATTTGTTCAGGTTCAAATGCAACTTACATGCAGAAAGTACATTACATGCACAAAAACATGCACTTACTTATAGACACTAGATAAATCACCCTAATATACATCTTTACTGATAAAGAAAATGCTATACAAAAAGTAGAATGAACTAATCTTGTCCAAGGAAATTACTTATCTACAATTTCCCATTTGAACAACAAGAGCAATTTAAATAACTGCCTAATTTTAACAGTGTTGTTGTAGCCTGGTTGGTCCCAGATATTAGGGACACAAGGTGGGTGAGATAATATCTTTTATTGGATCTGCTTATGTTGGTGAAAGAGACAAGCTTTTCAGTTTATGCAGAGCTCTTCTTCAGGTCTGGGAAAGGTACTCAACCCTGGTCTACGCTGGGAGGGCGGGTCGACTTAAGATACGCAACTTCAGCTACGAGAATAGAGTAGCTGAAGTCAACATATCTTAGGTCGACTTACATCGTGTTCTCAGAGCGCGGGGTCAACTGCCGCCACTCCCCCATCGACTCCCCTCTGCCTCTTGTCTTGGTGGATTACAGGAATTGAAGGCAGAGCGAGCAGGGATTGATTTATCGCATCCATACTAGACGTGATAAATTGATCTCCCATATACTGACCACAACCCGCTGATCCAGCGGGTAGTGAATATGTACCCTCAGCCTCACTGCTAATACAAGCTGAAAGGGATTGTTTAGCCTAAGTAATTAACACATTTCAAGGGACCATTCAAGGTGAAGTGGCCTGGTAACACCACTCCAGTCATAAGGAGGAAAGGAAGTGTGGGAGAGCAGCAGGGCGGAGATAGTTGTTAGTGCGTTACTGATGGATGGAATAAGCCATAATTCCAGTCTTTCTATTCAGTCGATGATTTTTAGTGTCGACTGAAGTTATGAAGTTTAGCTCCCTGGCCTATCCCTCTTCCTAATTTTTTTTGTTTTCTAAACTCCCCCCTTCTGGTCTTCAAACAACTCTCCCAAACTCTCAAAGCTCATCATCAGAAGCAAGCCCCGCACACACCAGGATACACCTACTCAAAGCAGCACCAGCTCCCGCCCGAACAACAGACGCAAACTTGCAGACATATTAACACCCATACAAGACACCTGTCAAGATTCTTGAGTCCTATACATGCCTATCACAACGTGGTTTACCTCATCCAGTGCACTAAATGCCCCAATAGCAACGATGTGGGTGAAACAAGACAATCACTATGCTCTTGAATGAACTCACACAGGAAAACGATAAGACAAACATACCACATCATCTGTGAGTGAACACTTTTCACAAAGCAATCATTCAATAATTGACTTATCAGTCCTCAAAGGAAACCTACACAACACTTTCAAAAGACGAGCCTGGGAGCTTAACTCCATAACTTGCTAGACACTAAAAATCATGGACTGAACAGACACACTGGATTTATGGTTTATTACAATGATCTGTAACACTGCTCTACAGCCAAAATGCTTCTGAGATAAATGTAGTCAAACTTTACTAATTCTGGGTCACTGAGAATGAAAATGATGCTTAAAATTGTTGACTGGCTCTAGTTTTCAAGATATGCTATTGGGTCAGTATATACGACCCTTGACATGGGAATGGCGGAGGATAAGTGAGTTATAAAGGGAAGGGATCTCCATTTAAACCAGAAATGACTAAAATACATCTTTGACTGGATCTATGAATAAATCTATGACTGGGTTTGGACAGTACTTCCTTTTTAGGCAAAACAATGAATGATGCAATCTGAAGCTGGTATTGCGTCATACATGATATGAATTGCATCATGTTATTCCTAGAAGTCAGGGATGATGCAATCATAACGAAGCTTACATCACTCTGCTGAACAAATTGCCCTATATCAGCTCTAGAAATCACACAGTGTCGTGCTCTCTTATTTGTCAGTGTTTGATTTTGCAAAGGGACACATTTCTGTTTAGCCAAAAAGTGAGCAGAGATGTCTCATATTTGTGTGAACAGTGCAGATAACTTCTGCTATGTTTGTGGTGAAGTGACTTTTGCATCACAAAAGCGCAGTATAACCACTATGGTTAAGAAAGCCTATCACCTTTATTTTGGCTGCAAAATTGGAGATCAGGACAAGAGGTGGGTCCCACACATACGCTGCAATGCTTGTGCAACAAATCTTTGCCAGTGGTTGAACAGGAAAAGGAAATCGATGCCTTTTGCAGTGCCAATGATTTGGAGAGAGCCAACAGATCATACCAGCAATTGTTACTTCTGCATGGTGCCTCCAGTTGGGAAAGGTGCGTCAAAGAAGAAAAAGTGGACTGTGCATTATCCAAACATTCCATCAGCTATACGCCCAATACCCCACGGAGAAGGACTGCCGATTCCTGATGCACCAGAATCACTCTCACTTGAGTCAGACGAGGAAGAGGAAGAGGATGAAACTTCTGGTCCTGAACCATTAATGTCACAGGACCCACATTTTCTCCCATCCTCCTCCTCTGAACCACACCTCATAACACAAGCTGAACTGAATGACCTTGTCAGGGATTTGGAACTACCCAAGAGTAAGGCAGAGCTGTTGGGCTCCAGACTACAGCAGTGAAATCTCCTGGCAGGTGATGACAGGGTTTCCATGTTCCGTGACCGTCAAAAGGATCTTGTCCCATTCTTCTTCATGGAAAGTGATCTTGTAGCCTGCAACAACATCGATGGTGTGATGGCAGCCCTCAACACCATTCACGATCCAGATGAGTGGAGACTCTTCATTGATTCATCGAAGACGAGCCTTAAAGCTGTTTTGCTGCATAATGGCAATGTTTTGCCATCAATTCCAGTTGGTCATGCGGTCCATATGAAGGAAACCTATGACAACATGAAAACTTTTGAGGTGCATAAACTATGACCAACATCAGTGGCAGCTTTGTGGCGATTTGAAAGTTGTTGCTCTCTTGCTTGGTCTGCACACTGGATACACAAAGTACTGCTGTTTTCTCTGAGAATGGGATAGTCGCGCAAGAGATTCCCACTACATCAAGAAAGACTGGCCACTCCGACAGTCATTGGAGCCTGGGAGGAAAAGTGTTCAGCATCCACCACTTGTTGAATCGAGGAAGATTTTGTTACCACCCTTACACATCAAGCTGAGTCTGATGAAGAACTTTGTCAAGGCCATTGACAAAACACAAGCAGCTTTCAAGTACCTCTGTGGAAAACTTCCAAGGTTAAGTGAAGCTAAGATAAAAGAAGGTGTCTTTGTTGGTCCTCAGATTCGTGAACTTCTTCGAGATGATGCATTTGACCATGCACTGCGTGGCAAGGAAAAGACGGCATGGAAAGCCTTCCAGTCAGTGGCAATACATTTTCTCGGAAACAACAAGGCAGACAACTACAGGTTGTTGGTGGAAAACCTCCTCAAGGCATACAAAAGCCTTGGTTGCAACATGTCACTAAAGATACCTTTTTTGCACTCTCATCTAGATTTTTTTCCACCGAACTGCGGAGCAGTGAGCGACGAGCACGGTGAGCGATTTCACCGGGACATTGCAACAATGGAGAAACGCTATCAGGGCAAATGGAGCCCATCCATGCTTGCAGACTATTGCTGGACATTGACAAGAGATGCTCCATTTAATGAATACAAAAGACAAGCCAAGAAGCGCCGAGTAGACACTGAATAGGACTGAACTATGTACATAATAGTTTTTTGCCTTTTGTTTCATAATACATTTTATTTATAGAACCCTTCTGCTGATTTTTAAAGTGTTACATAAACAGGACAGGTGAAATATTATCATGTAAAGCAACCATAAACACATGAAAAGACCTAGGTTTACAATTTATGATTAAAACTCTACTATCTATACAATATACATAGACATAAAATGTAAAAACTTAAATATCTTAGAAACAGTAGCCAATCAGTTGTTTTAATGGTCATATTTGAATTCAGCACATCAAAATACATAATAAATATCATATTTTATCCCTGAAGCAGACGACTTCTAAAAAATTGTAGACCAGTGTAATCGACTAAGTAACCCCTCCCAGCTCTCTCTCCTCACACTCTCTGTTTCCTCTCTAAGACTGGAGGGGTGAAAATGGGCCACTTCACTTTGAATGGTCCCTTGAAATGTGTTAATTACTTATGCTAAACAATCTGTTCTATCTCGTATCTAGCAGCAACACTCCGAGGGAAAGTTTATTTTTAAAATGCTGCATCAGCGCAGCTGCAACAATCCAACTGCATCACCCCTGCAGCACTTTAATGAAGACACTGTAAGCTTACAGGAGAGTGTTCTCCTGTCAGCGTAGTTAATCCAGTTCCCTGAGAGTAGGGAGCTGTCTACATGGGGAGGAGAGAAGGGGAAGTATGGAGGAGAAGAGGATGAGTTCGGTATAAATATGTCACTCAGAGGTGTGCGTTTTTCACACCTGAGAGGCCTAGTTATAGTGATGCAAGCCTATAGCACAGACCAGACCTCAGGCTTGGTCTACAGTACAGACTTCTGTCGGTATAATTACATCACCCAGAGGTGTACAAAATCCACACCCGAGTGACGCCATTACACTGAACGAATTCCTGGTGTAGGCAGCGTGATATTGACAGGAGGGCTTCTGTCAACATAGCTTCTGTGTCTCTGGGAGGTAGAGTACCCACACTGACAGGAGAAGCTCTCTCATCAGTATAGGTAATGTTTTCACTAAGCGCTACAGTGGCACATGTGTTGCTGCAGCACTATATCCATAGTATATCCACAACAAGCTCCTAGTTTCCCAGACCTCAAGAAGAGCTCTGTGTAAACTCAAAAACTTGTGTCTCTCACCAACAGAAGCTGGTTCAGTGAAAACTATTACCTCACCCACCTGGTCTCTCTAATTTTAGTGACGGTAATACAGAAGTCTCAACTGATTCAGAAGATGAGATTTAGAATTCAAATTACATTAAAATATAAATAATTTCCTATACTAAGTAATGCTGATTTAATTGAATCCCTTCAGAATAGCACGTTAAACCATGTTTCAAAAAAAAGTACGTTGTTTTCATACATTAATAGGATGAAATTCAATTTGATGTTTAACTCATACTACAGAAGCACCATATAAAACAATTTAATATGAAAGTTCAGAAAACTGTTTTCTGAAATGCAATAGTGATTTTGCACCACGATTAAATTTGGATCATGTATTTTTACTTGATACTAAAAAGTTCACCAAAAACAGAAATTTTAAAAGTATGTCTTCTGTGCATGAAAGAAATATTTTATTTCATCATCTAATCAAATTAAAAATAAAACATTGCATCTGAAAAACAATTATAGATGCAATTACAAGTAGAGCTTGTTGGAAATTTTCCAACAAAACAATTTCCCCGGAAAATGTTAATTCACTGTAGTGAAACGTTTTGCTGAATTACGGATTTGACAAAAAATTTTTTGCTGAAACACAGGCACATTTCCTATTGGAAATCATCACATATCTCCAATTGGCCATAAAATTTCAGTAAATTGCAAAGAAAACGAAGTGTGTGAATTCTGAAATCCATTAATTTTGCTTTAAAATGTTTTTCATTTATTTGTTATGGGTCTTCATATAGCTTCTATATCAGTGCTGTATTCAGTGCATTTGGTTTATATTACAAAAGGGGATATTTCCCAATTATGAGTAGCCAAGCCCCACTACTCCTATCACCACAACTTTACAGGACAGCAAAAAGAAAACTATGTCAGAAGACTGAAAGCTAAGGCTGCAGATTTTAATTACCAACAACCACCCTCTCAAATTGCAGGTAATTTTTATTAATTAAAGGAGAAAGTATGGTAATAAGTATGGTAATAAGTTTATTAACAAAGATTTAAGTGATACTGAGCAATAGAAAGAGATCGGCATACTTACAAACAAAGCAAAAAATAGAGGCATGCATTCTAGTGACAAACATAATCTTAGGCAAAGATTGTAACTTGCTGAGAAGTTCTCTTACTGGCATTTCCAGCACTCTAGGCCAGGAGACCCAATGTTCACAGAATCAAAGGGTGCTGGATCCCTTTGTTCCTGGAGTCATGGGTAACTAAATTGCCTTTTTTCCTCCCCTTATATTACCCAAAGTTCACTGTTTCCGTCTCACGAGATTCCTGAGGTGCATGCAGACTCTGTCCCTGCCATGTGTGCCATAAGTTGCTGCTTGTTCACTTTGTTTATTGTATATATAATAAATGTACTTTCATTGTCCTCTTCTAGTAATCAAGCCAGTAAGATAGGTAAACCAACATTCCTGTGTCTTGGGCAGCCTGGGTTTATGCATTCCCAAACACATTTAAAAAAATATATTTCCAGCACACACACAATTTTGTACACAATCTGTACATACATCATGCCATGATTTTCAGGACTAGTGAGACACGTTCACATACGCTAATTTACATAACACCTTTTAAATGCATATCATGACAACACTGTGATAGGGCAATGAGTGCATCAGGCCTCAGGTGAGTTACAGTAAGGTAGGCTCTCTGCCAATTGGCACCGAGGGGCCCCTAGAGTCACAGCCCCACTTTTGTTTTTTCTTAATCACTTACAAATCTCCATGTGTATTTTATGTTCAGTACATGCCTAGCACATTTGTTTTATTTACACTTGATTGATAAACTTTTGATTGTTATTCACCAAGAAGCATATGAGTACACAAACTGTTGGTTAGGTAAGAATTACCTAGTGTACTGATCTGAGAAATACTGTCCAAGGTAAGACTTTGAAAGAAATTAGTGCTAAAATTAGTAAGCTAATGCTCCCTGCACTCAAAAGTATTCTAATTAAATTCCATCATAATATTGGCTATAACATTTACCAAATTGGCAAATCTAGTTTTCCAGATTTCAGTTTTAAAAGCTAAATGGCAACAAATTCATAAAGATGACTACCACTCATACTCACAGATGCATAAAAATACGTACGTAAAGACATAAAACTACAATTTATAAATCCAGTTTTCCATTCTATTTATTTTTCTGAATACCACTATAAAATTAAAACCATTCAAGTTCATATAATTTAAATTGTGCATTAACAAAGTTTCCAGTTATGATATAAGTTCATACCTCTATGCTTTTATTTACCCGAGCAAAGCATACACAGTAAAGTTTATAACAATTTTAACATATATATTTTTAACTTGAGCATGAACCACCACATTTAAATGTCTTCACAAGAGAATGTTCTCCTCTCCCACCTTTTTCATCTCACTAATCTCACACTTGTTGTGAATGCAGCCTTTTAATCACTATATTACCTGTGCCCATTGAATTATAAATGCTTTGGGGGCAGGGAACTTATATGTTATGTACAACACATAGCTATATAGACCTATATAAATCTACGTGTTACATGTTATTTATTACAATAGGAATACACTTAACATGAACCCTCTTAAAATATTTTAATTTCAATAGATAATAAATACTTAATTATACTTACTCTGACCGTAATCGGGCTTCCATACCATCTGGGAGAAATAGTTTTATTGTGGAGACTATACATCCATGGGTAACTGAGAAAAAGTAAGAATACTGTGAGTCTTCGTACTCCGTTAATAAGACATTATTTATTTAATGGAAGTGCAAACATGGTTATTGCCATATGCAGCTATATCACAATCAAGGAACAAGAAGGTCTCTAAGCACTGACCCCTAATGTTTGGGTCTGCCTGCTCTTACTTATGCATGAGAGAGCAAAAAGCTGCCAATCAGACACTTGAAGACTTGATGCCCTGTGCTGATTCCTGACCTATAGTGCAGTATCAGTTCTGGGTTTCCCACATCCAATAGTACCTGCACAATTTTTTTTTCCAGATAACTAGCTCTCTGGAGACAAGAAAGTTAATTGCAGATTTCAAAACACAAAACACTGACAACATGAGAGACTAGGCAGAAAATGGGAGTATGTCTTAACAGAATTTAGGTGACAGGAATGGAAATACTGGAAATAATGCTAAATGGAAGGCAAAAATCTGGGAAGACACATGATCCCCACTCCCATGCACTGCACACATTGCCTCTAGGCAGTGCAAATATGCTTGCTCACTCCAAGCAAGCAAAAATGCTTAGTAATAGCTTTGTTGAAGCATGCGTCATGTACTAAGAGGGACTGTCAACTTAACAGTCATGCTTTTGTCTGATTTTAATTTTTACCTATTAGTGTAATAGCAACTATGATAACTGAAATTATTTCAAGAAATAGTTTCTCTTGGTTTAGTTTGACAATTTTGTGCTTTTGACAGCAGCATGTATAGTCAGTTTCCCCATTTATGTGCGGCCTTCAGCACAGCAACACGGGAGAGAGAAAGACTTTTTTAAAATAGAAAAATACAATGTTAAAAATGTCAGGAAGATTCGGAGGCAGATGTAAATATCTAAAGCTACTTTTAACTTTTTTTTTTAATTGACTAGGTTTCGTAACCAGTTATGACCAAACAACATGAAACAGCCATTGCTCCCTTTCATATATATAGTTATGCCATGAATAGTTAATTCCCATCTTTAAAATGGAAATTAGGATTGACTTGATTTTAAATTGACAGTGTCCCTTTAAGAAACCATTATTTTGTTAAACATGTAAATGTGAGTAATAGAAAATTCATGGATATCTTCCAGATTATTTCTCAGAACCATTATAATATAATTCAATTTATCAGGTACAGAGAGTACATCCATGCAATATTTTGACATTTACTAAGAATGTAAATAATTGCTATAACAGAAAGCATCACTAAATAAAGCAACATGCTGAGAAATGTTGATGGTGAGCAATAGAGAAAACATGCAATAAGTAGAGAAAAAGGGAATAGGCCTTGGTGCTCAATAATAACGTAACATAATCAGACTAAGAAAGTTACGCTCTTCAATAAGGAAAAAAAGGAATTTGGAAGAACTCTCATCTGGCCTATGTCAGGGATTCTAGCTCAATACTGGGAATATGAGGAACAAATGTTTATACTACAACCCAGTAATGGCAACATTACCTTTTTACATGTATAATTATTTGGATGAACCAGATCAAAGTGGAATTCTTCTCTCTGGGAAAACTGGATACTCAAACAAAATAGCCTTTATCATTATAACCTGTTTTTTATTATATCTATGTATATCCAAAGGTTTTCAAAAGCACAACTACTACTTTTTGCCTGTACAATCACTACATTATCAGCACGTAATTGTTTTTCAGAAGGCTAAGATGACTAGTGTCTGTATAAGATGCTATATAAATATCAGAATGGAATTTAGTTTCAAAGGAGTACCGCTACTTTTATATGTCATTTTTGTCTGCATTTTTTTGTTATTAAAGAGTAATATTATAATAAGCTAAAAAAATTGAAAGAAAATATTGTTTCCTATGTGCATGTTAACAGCCCTTTCTGTTTTCTGTATAAGTCAGTTCATTATGCTGCTGTTCAGCTGTAGTTCCCACATGTGCACTGGCATGACGATATCACTCTCATTCATGCTCTGACAGGCGCTAATTTGTACGTTCTTCCCCAGGAACTACATGAGGGTGTTTGTTAATAACATCAGTGCAATGGGTGGTGTTTCTATGTTCAGAATCTCCTTACTGTGGACTTCTGCATAAAGCTAGGGATGAACAGGAGATGGGAAGGCAGCAGAGGAACCCTACTCTTCTTCACTCTCCAAGCCAATGAATGGGGGCAGGGAGCACATTTTGTGATATCGTTGGCTAGTCCAGTTTCCTCCTTACTGGAAAGCAGCATGAATATCAGCAAAACAATTATTGCATTTTAAAAGATAAAAAATTTCAGAGCACATTATATAAAGAGTACAATATAAAAATGTTTTTAATATAAGTCAATTAAAAAAATTTAAGTGACAGTGTTCCTTTAAAAATATTAGCATAAACACTTAACTTGTCGATTTACAACTGAGTACTTGTCACTTGACTTAAAAATATTCCTTAAGACCTAAGACGGGGTTAAGTTTTCAGCCTCAATTTTAAAGGGGAAGTTAATGAAATGAATGACAGACATCTGTTCTGAATGCCAATTTCTCCCCTCATATACTGGTCATTTAAATGAGTAAAGCATGTATGGGTTACATGAACTTATTTTTAAAATTATGTATGCAACCAGTACATTAAAAGCTTTTAAACAACCTTTCTTCAAACAACCCATCTTTCGAACAGATTAGGCTTATCAAAATGAAATTTGTGAAGTGACTGAATTGCAATATAGTATAAGATACTATAGTATTTTGAAGGAAGAATTTAAAACCAGGAAAATACTTACTCTTGCCATACTTGGCATGCATCTCCTTATCGACATTCTCCAGAAGAGTTCACATAATATGTCTTAATTGTAGATACCGACACAAGTAAGAGAGACTAATCTTTCTTTTCACAACATGAAGGTTCAAAGCTCTCTCTTCAACTAGCTCACATGACCTTTTGATTGGACCCAGATACTCCAAAACTCTAGGACCTACTCTTTTAGTGTAAGCAGCAATTTTTGCCAAAAGTATAACATTCCCAAGTTTATCTGCAGCGGAGTGTACTTTATGGTACGGTGCATTCTACATATTCCTGGAATTCATTATACATGGCATTCACTGATTGTAGAACTAATTGCATTTTAAAATAATCCCAGGCAAGTCTGCAATGCATAAATGTTACTTCATTTTTTACCCACAACACTGTGACTGAAGGACACTCGATAAAATTTCAAGTTGGGTAGATTATTAGATAAAATTCTTCAAATCAGCAAAACCGTCAAATTTCATTCTACTTTTTTTCTTTTAGTACAAAAAAGACTAAAAATGTTTCGTTCAGAAAGAAACTCAGGGCATATTATATATGTATGTATGTAGTTGGAACATTTGGGATGAAAGTAAAAAGCAGAGGTCATTTGGATGACTTTTACTCCCATCCTATTCTGAAGGTAATTTACAACCCTGTAAAACCTTTGCCTTACTGAATTACTCCCTAATTATTTGACAACATATTCCTTAATTCCTGATTAAATTTTATTCTTCATATTTTAGTGCCCAGTAGGAACTGCAAGGCTAGAGCCACGCACATACAAATATATGGGGTAAAGAGCAAAAAACACTAAACAGCAGCATGAATTCATAATCTCACACTATTCACCTTATTCCCTTTAAAGTATCTACTATCCTGGGATACTATTGAATAAGATATTGTTTCATCTGCAGTTAATCCAGTATTTTCCCTCAACTATCATTTTACCTTAATACTCTCTTCTTCCTAATATAAAGTTTTTGAATATAATCTTTATAAAGAATGAAGAATTTTGGTACAGCAGTAGAGACTAACTTTATGCTTCCACTGAGGCACTTAATTTTTCTTGCCAAATTTTGTGTTGCTGAATAAATAATTCAGGCAGGATTCTTTCCAAGAATGGCCAGATTTCTGATGTGTAAGTCACCTAATGGGCACTCATTTTCTTAAGAAATTTCATGAGGATTTTTATATATATATATATATATATATATATATATATAATACACATATATACATATATATATATACACACACACACACATATATACATATATATATATACATATATATATATATACACACACACACACATGCAGAAGAAAGGGGCTAGGGACAGCAGGTCTATCAATTAAACAAGAGATACATCTTTTATCTTAATACAGGGCTTTCACAAGTGTACATGATTGGAGGAGTGTACAAGTTCAAGTTGGATGATGAGACTTTTCTTTTTTATTTAACAGTCACTCAAATAGCAGCAGCATATCTCTAGCTTTCCATCATCTTTTTATCCCTTTCCCTATCAATTTCAGAGTGCTCCCAGTAGCAATAGCAACAGTGAGATGAAAAAGAGTCAGCCAGCAAGAGCCTCCTCAGTTTCAAACTATTGCTGACCACCCCACCAAGAAATACTTGATGCAAACAATCATCTGCACCAGCACCATCCGATTGTTTGAAAATACTGTGGGATTCTGTTATCTGGAGGGTAAAAGCATTGGTAAAAACCACACAGGAACCCCTGGATTTCTCTACAATACCACAGCATATTAAAAACTTCTAAATTTGTTTTTTTTCCCCATTGAAGTTTTCTGTGTAATATAATGATCCCAATAAGTATACTTGACAATTGATTTTAAAAATACAGTAGAAAAGAAAAAAAGGTGATCCGTACCCTTACCTTTCCGCGTGTTCTCTGTCACATCTACTCCAAACTGGATGATGTCACCAGACAGAATCTCACATGGTGGGCTTTCCTCAGATCCTCTACTCAATCTCTGACTGTTTATGAAGGTACCATTACTACTCTTAGTGTCTTGAAGATAGAACTGTAAAGAAAGAAATTACATTGTGATAAGTTATCTGCAAGAAAAAAATTGATTAAATGGAAGCCACAAATTCCATTCTACTGTAGAATGTCAAGTTCTTACACAAGCTAGGAATGAGAAATACTTCTGTTTGCAAACTTAAGGTACTGTTTCATGAATGTGACATCTTCACATTTTACATTACATCTATACTTGAATTTTAGTTGTGTTTTAACACACACTAATATCTCTTTAATGAACACTACTGTAAATTCAAACATAGCTGCTACACAAACAATTGTTGCTAGTTGTGTTTAAAGAGTTAAGCATGGCAAAGAACAAGCATTTTGCGGTGTCTATTCTAAAATTCACGATCATGTTAGTTAACACATCTAACCCTTAAAGTGGTAGTCATACCCTTAAGAAATATGTTTTTCTATGATAAAAATAAGCCATATCATACAAGAGGGTACTGATGGTAAAAAGAAAAACCTGGAAAAAAATGAAGACTCAGGAAACAGATATGGGGTCCAAGAAGGTGAGACAGGCAAGCTCAAATGCAGAATGGAGATACTGCTGTAGGAGGACAAGCTTTCAACCCCTCCCAAATATTTAAATAATACTGACCTAAAGATGGGCGCCTATGGCCATATTTAGGCATCTAAGGGCGGGATTTTCAAAAGCTCATAGCTGACTTATGAGTACATTTCCAAGAAACGTCAAAAGTTGAGTATAGCCAAGCCAAAACATTTTTTGATTTGTGGAAATTCAATATACTAGAAGGTGGCATTGATTAGAGATTTAACACTATTTATCAGATTTAACACTATTTATCAGTTTTGTACTTGAGTTTGCGTTGTTCACATGCTAAGGATGTTAATAAGGGCCCCTTGTCTATTTCAGCATAAATAAAAAGTATGAAACCTCATATAAGTATGAAACCTCTGAAGAGAAAAAAAAATCGATGTAAAATATAAAATCTATTAACAATTAGAAAACTAAAGAAAACAATTTAAGATTATAAAATCCTTCTATAGTAATAAATGTAAGTGCTTTTTTTCCACTGTAGTTTTATACTAATTCAAATTATCTTTCCTTATAGTTCAATCCCTCCATCATTTTTACTGTCTTTCTCAATTCCGTCTTTAAAACAACAATTTGGAGTACACATACAAACAGTACACAGTATCCCCAGGGATGTTCCTCTTGTGCCACAGAAAGAACTATGACATTCCTGCTTCAGATCATGATGCCCATATAGGTACTTCAAAATTGTGCTGTCATGCCCCCACTCTCCCCACTTCCATTCACACACACACATTGAGAAGTTGGTATCCATTTTATTATCCACTAACTCGGATGAGATTTAAACAACCAAAAACCTTTTCCCAGGCTGAATTACATTATTTCTTGCCCATGTCTCATTTCTCAAGGTTCCTCTGCTTTTTTTTCCCCTTTAAATGTCCTCATAGGTGTTAGCAACTCCTTCCATTTATGTATTAGCAGTAAATTAAGTTACATGTGGTGCTTAGCTTCTCTTGCACGTAATTTATAAAGGTGTTAAATAAAACCACACTTTACACACACCCAAACTCAGCACATTGCCATTTATCATGCTTCTTTCATACAGTCCTTCATTTTTCAACACGAGAGTAGGATTCAAGCAAACGTAAATTTGTTTTTCCCAATAATATTACAATAATATACAGTGGATTCCAGTTAATTGGGTCACATTGGGACTGGAACAATTTGGCCTGATTAAGCGGCTGCCCCAATTAATCGGAGTAAATAAAAAGGGACACTTTGTTTCCGTTTTTAGCAATGTGTCCCAATTAAGCGGCTACCTCGATTAACTGATGGCCCGATTAACCGGAATCCACTGTCTTAAATAATTGTTTAAAGTTTAGATATTACTTTTTTACATTCCCAGTCATCCACTAGTTTTGCAAACAAAAGAACAGTACGTGTTTACCCTGTCTTGAGTTGTATTAAAAAAAAAAAATCCATTGTGTTCTAGAGCAGCGGCTCAACCTTTCCAGTGTACTATACCCCTTTAAGGAGCTCAGTTTGTCTTGCGTACCCACAAGTTTCACCTCACTTAAAAACTACTTGCTTACAAAACCAGACATAAAAAGACAAAAGTATCACACCACACTTACTGAAAAATGGCTTACTTTCTCATTTTTACCATACAATTAAAAAATAAATCAATTGGAATATAAATATTGTGCTTACATTTCTGTGTATATATAGAGAGGTATAAAAAGTCACTGTCTGTACGAAGTTTTAGTTTGTACTGACTTCACTGGTGCTTTTTATAGAGCCTGTTGTAGAACTAGGCAAACAGCTAGATGAGTTGATGGACCCTCTGGAAGACCTCGGCGAACCCTTGGTTGAGAACCATTGTTCTAGTTCAGTGGACAGCAGCAATTTGCTGAGTCAGAGTACTGCATCTAATCTGCATATACATAATGCCAACTGTTGTGGGAAAAGTTTCTAGAGGATCTTTTCTTGACTGGCGAGGTAGGAAGGAAAGGAAAATGTTTTCTCTCCCCATCCCAGATACCATGATAGAAGAGGCTAGATACTTCTCTCTTCTCCAAGTTAGGATGGGGAGAGAGCTTACGTCTTACGGAGGAAAAAGTATGTTTCTAACTGTTCCTTCTCTTCCTGCTCATACTCAACCTCTTTTCACCCCACTCAGTCATCTGATGTTCTAGCATGAAACCTTATCAAAGTTGGGCTTTTTTCTGAAAACCATTTTTTCTTTTAAAAGTAAGCACTGATCAGCATTAAAGTCAATGTCTTACTACACTATGGGACTTCTTCCATACTCTGGCAGAGACTACTTTCCACCACTTCTGTTCTAGTTGCCTACAAAATCTCTCTCAAGATGTTTATTAGCTTACTAGGGACACGAGATTGAAATTAATGAAATCCTAAAAGAAGTAGAAGAATATATCATTAACATTTTAATACTTGACTTCTCAGAATAGAATTAACAACCCAAAGTAACATAGCATTTATAATACTACAGATAGTGTACCTCAAGAATCTAAACGAACAAATCTTCCATACACAATTGCCAAGGATATCAGAATTATTATTTTTGCATAACTCTTCACATACAAACTAAAAAAAAGACACAAGGTTCCATAAATATGGATTTTCGTAGCTCCCACTAAGTTTAAATGTTCCATTAAAAAGTTTGACACTTGAATGGCATTCTAAACTCCTATGATCTACGTACTCTAGGTACAACATAATGGAAGTCCCAACTCTCCTCACTTCCAGCGTAAAACTGGTTTAAAAAAAGGGAGGGGGTGATGTTTTATTGAAGCTTCACGTTTTTAAAAATATCTAGCTCTAGGGTATTACAGATAATAAAACATTTAATATAATAAAGCAGTAAATGGAGACTTTTTCTTAAACCCCCACTAGCTATTGTGATGTTTCCTGTGGCTACCCAGGTTGTGAGATGCCTCCCTACCACATGCCCTTAGTGTGAGGAAGCCGTGTCTGTGCCCGGTGCATTCCCTGCAAGCCAGAAGTAACGAGAATTCTCCTTGTCCCCACTGTTACTTAACAGGTTAATGATGGGCACACTTCAACCCTTGAGCCCTCCAAGCATCTCCTGGACCGTTCAGCCCCATGTCGCACTATTCATAGATTTGTAGCTCCCAAAGAAAGCATACATCCCAGCTTACCAGTCTCATCTCAGATCACCTCTCTGCTTAACACAGCATTTAGATATGTTTATAGTGAAATCAAGTATAGGAAACAAATGACTACATACAACACAAAACAAAATGATAACATGCATTCTAGAGTCTAGACTTAACCGACAGGGTACTTTAGCCTTGACGTGTAATGCTCACCCAAAAATCCTTGCAGCACTTTACAACAAGCCTGGCTGTGATCTTCCTTTCATGAGACTGACACACAGTCAGCTTGCCTCCTAGGTGAAGGATTTGGTGGGTTTCTTTGCTCTCTCCAACAATACTAGTCTCTTCCTTTGTCTTTATTCATAACCAGGATGCTCCATGTTGTTTGTTACATCTTGTAGATTTCCTGTCTTGCAAACTTTGCAGTTTCTCAACTATATGCAAATAGGCCTACAGCCTAAAGCATACAACACAGAAAACCCAGAAATCCAGAAACAGAGATGCATGTCTGTTTTTGCATGCATGCACCTCTTGCCTGAAAGTAACATTTCTGAGTTATGTCACCTCCTGACTTAACTTCAAGACATTTTAGGAGCATACCAATGGATTTAACCGATCATAACACTATTCAATATAATCCAGTACCCTTCCTCAAAAAATGGCCAGCATTAGAAGCTTCAGAGACTCAAAAATCCCCACAATTCTCTATCATGGAATAATCTACCCATACAGCAGAAATGTCAAACATTCTGCGGAGGTTACAATTCAATTTTTAATTATGGCCAGTAGGTCAGAGTTTTAGGTATACAACCTAACCTCAATCCATAGCAGATCTCAAACAGATGTCAATAGGAAGTTCTCACAAATATCAAAGGCAGAATATTACCTTCATAGAGGACGTCAATTCACTGTGGAAAAATATGCTTATCTTTAGGAGCACTTTCGTTTCTGCCCTTTTATTCTCCATCCTCCTATCTGTTTCTGCATTCCCTTTGCATTTCCTTCCATGCAGTACCTCCTGCTCTACCTTGGACTTCATTCCCCTGCTTGTTCTAGCCACTAAAATGATCACAAATTGAGTATCTGAATCTAGCCAGTATATCTGAATCAAGGGTTTTCACCAGTATAAAAATGTCCCTTCTCCCAAAACACACACAAAAGCAAACCCCTAGAAGGTATTACTATACCGAAAGTCTCTAGTGCAGACCTGGCTTTACATGTATTATTTGAATTGCAGTATTTAGTGATTACTCTCCATGAAGAAATGTTATTAGAATGAGAAGTCCTCGTGGCACCTTAGAGACTAACAAATGTATTTGGGCATGAGCTTTCGTGGGTTAGAACCCACTTCATCAGATGTATGGAGTGGAAAATACAGTAGCTGGTATATTTATACATAGTACATGACAAACATGGATACCACTCTGAAACCTGTTAGAATGTTGTGTTACAGGACCAATTTCTGGTTACGTAATTTTCATATCCCTCAAATTATTTCACTACATTTTTCAAACAAATATAAAATTTGACCAGTTTGCACGACATATTAACATACCTTTCAGCTATTAATCTCAAACCTGGGACTATTTTCTATAATTATGCTCTTGCAGTTTTAGGTTTTATTTTGGTCTTCTGGTATGAATGGCATCTTCACAGATCACCACTGATCCACAAGTCTCCTGCAGACTGAAGCAGCAGACTGGCGCTTGTACAGCGCAAGTCTCTTCTGTTCTTTCTCTGTTTTCCTTTGGGTCCAGAATTCCTCATAAGTGCTAGCTAGAGTCAGGTCTTTGATTAAGGCACAGGCTCAGTCCTACCAGTGTCTGCTCTCTATCCAGAGCCATCTCTTGGGTAGGGCAAATCAGGGCAACTGCTCTGGGCCCTGCGCTTTAGGGGGCATCACGGACCAGAACAATTGGCCAGCACAGTCTGTCCTGGAAGAGACAAATCCATCACTTCCACACCAGAACCGCCTGCTTGGGACCCTGTGGCCTGGTGCGATAGGCTGGCGTGGTCAGTCCCAGAAGAGACAAATCCGTCACTTCTGCCCCAGGACTCACACCCTCCTAGGGACGGCTCTGCCTCTAACTTATCCTCACTTTCCTCCTACATAAGCATGGAGCCTTTCTGGAGTAAACTTGAGGGTTCTGACAGATAGGCAATCTGCTCTGGAGCTCCTTAGCTCTCTCATGCATCTAGAAGGCTGATTCCCTTGAGACGGTATCCCTGTAGGGCTCCCTACTTATTGATATTCCTTAAAGGGAGTATCCCGCACAATGTACATCTTTTGAGTTTAAGCTGTCCCAGTAGTTCACAGAGAAATTCTAGCATTGTAGGACGTGAACTGGAGCTGGGCAGCAGAATTCTTCTTGCATCAGAGTGGGGTTTGACACTCCTGAAGTCATCATGCTGGAAGACTGAGAAGGCATATTTTGTTGCCAGTCGGACTAAATACCTTAAAGCTGTTGGTACGTCATATAGGCTGCACAGAAAGCTGCACGCTGAATCATGAGACCAATCAATTTTACCCTTAGGCCTTCTAGGCCACCTTCTTTATTCTATCAGGAGCCTGCTCATGACTGTGTCCTCCAACTGATGGCGACAAACTACAGACACTCCCTGACTTACAGAAATCCAAGTTACGGAAATCCGCCTTACGGAAAAGGCTCCATAAGCTAAAAATAGGCATGGATTTTTTGGTGTAATGGTTGGAGACATCTCCGACTTGTGTAAATCAAATTTTGTGCAAGGCGTTCTGGAATGGAATACTTGCATAAGTCAGGGAGCATCTGTATCAAAACCAAAGATAGCTTACTCCCTTCTATGATAGGAGGAATGACATCAAATACCTTAATTTTCTACATCCATCTGCAATAATTATTATCCAACCACCGGGACTGGTATAAACACTGAACAACCATCATTTTCTAGTTGTAGGAATTATACTACCTTCAGTTAGCACGATTTTTGTCATTGGATCACTCTTGTGGTTACTTAACTCGTTTAGGTTGTACAATTGAAGAATTACCTTAACAATCAGTGGAAACTTTTTCTGGATTTAAGTCACTATATAAGCTGGTACTTTTCCGGAAGTCTAGCAAGGAAATTAAGGGAATTCTTAATACTGTAAAAGTCTAATAGTGAAAATGAATCAGAGACTTATTATTTTGGTAATTTATTTAACAATACCTGTCAGCAAATATGTTTATAATAATACTAACAAAACACATTTTCAGGATTTTTTTTTTAAAACAATTAGATTCCTTCCTAAGCATATTAATACAGAACTCTAAGTAATTCCTTTAAACTACAGTACAGCAAACCTATTTCCCACACCCCTCAGAAGCAGCGCAAAGATCTGGGGTTAATGGAGAAGTTGAAAAAGAGGGAAGGAGAATGGAAGTGAACCTGGAGGGTTGTTGGGTGTGGGTGAGAGAAGTATGGAACAAATTTTTGGAGGGTGGAGGATGGGAATAGTTAGGAAGTTGAGGAGTCTCCCCCATGCAGACCCCGGCTGATGCCTATCTGCCCCCATCGTTCCCTGTGTCTGTGCAGCCTCCTTCCCCCATCCCTGTGTCCCCTCATTTAGCCCCTGACTGAATGCTGTCTCCCCACTAGCTCCTGAACCCACGATCCAGTCTGCTCCCCAGTAGCTTTCTGAACCCCAATCTGTAACACACACATCCCCTCAGCATTCCTGAATGCCCTGCTCTGTCTGTCCTGTGCCTCTTCACCTGGCACCACTGTGAGGAAAGCAGCCTCTTTGCTGGCTGGCTGCCCTCTCTAGTGCCACAAGAGCCCCTGATGGGCAAAAGATGTAACTGCAGTGCTTCACCTCAGAATCTATACTATGCAGAGACAAAAATCTGTTGGAGGGAGGCACGAATTCTGTGCCCGTGCAGTGGTAAAGAATTCCCCCAGGAATACCTTAACCATACTCCTGCCAACTTGGAATGTTACAAAAAGATTGCTTGTTATTTCCACAGCTTTTGAGTTTCTTCAATTCTGTGAAAGTGCTAACTAGAACAGAACATAGTGTCCTGAAGTTTGTAATGAATGTATTAAAGGAAGTAGAATTCCCAACTCTAAGTCTGGAACTCATTTCTCAAGTGATTAAACTAATGTCCAGTCAAGAAATTTCTGCCATCAAAACACACTAAATTAGCAAAAATTCCAAGTGAAGAGAACGTTCACGAGATATTAGAAAGCATTTTGTTCATCTGATTATCTGAACTTTGCTGTCAGTTGACATTGTTAGAATCTCTCTACCAAGCTACAGAAAGATAATGTTTGTTTCCCTCCTCTTGCTATAGGACAGTTTTTCTTAGCTTATGATTTCAGACAGTTGCTAAACAATAAAGCTATTCTCTTTGGAGGATTAATATAAATAGTATTAGGTTTTTCACAATTGCATAAATCTGACACAGAAATCAACACTTGTTATAGAATGCCAAAGTAAAGTGGGTTTGGGTGGGGAAAGAGTACATAAAAATCAACACCCCAATTTCCAGGCAGACCAAAGAACAGCTCAGTGGCTGCTTTTATAGCTACCCAATTAAAAAGGGACTGCAACCTTGCACACCCTTTGTTATCACTGGTCCTAGGAGTCACAACTCTGCCTCCCCCACATACTGCTCTATAAAGAGCTAACACAGAACCCAACTCTACTGAAGTGTGTGAAGAATTCATTGTCGATCTCTCCAAACTTAGAAAATGACAAAGTTACTCCAAAAGTCTAACATGTTTCTTATTTAGAGATTGAATTACAACTTAAATTAGCAAGTCAAATAAGACTGCTTGCTACATAGCTATTGCACAGGGGAAACTTTAGGCAAATCAGCCCTATCCTCTTAAAATCAAGAGCCAAGCTGTTGCTGCTACAAAACACAAAAAGTAATGTTTAAGCCTGAAACATTTAAGAAGAATATTTGAGTGATGGTAAACTATTAACCTCTTAGTATACAGGCAATATTTTTGTGCAACAGCTGTTCACAGTTTTTATATTTCTCCATGAGTGGGAAAATGGGACTGAAAATACTCAAACCCTGTAGATCACCACATAACAGACTAAATGTGAACCAGCAACATTGTGTATTAGCGTAAGTGTCACAAATATAATTTGAAAAACTCAGAAATGCCTCATTAGGCAAAAAGAATAAACTCAAACGGTAGTTTCTCTTTTGGAAACCGCTGGGACTCACTGACTATATTAACCTGGGTAATGTAAACTTTACCCAACAGGCAAAATCAGCAGAATTGGAACATTGAAACTAAACTATGGAAGAATGATTCCCAAAACCTTGAACAGCATTCAGGCAGCATACAAGATCACTATCAATCCATTAAGAAAATTAAAGAGACACTGAGAAAAATGTGGCCTGAGGCAGTCCTCCTCTCCCCAATAGCATGCTAAACAACGTTGCCCTCTTACTGAATGAATACTTTTTCTCTGTGCCAGTGGTCCCTGAACTGTGGAACGTGCCCCCCAAGGGGGCACAGAAGAACATTTGGGGGGCACGCTGCAGAGACTGGGCCAGGGCCCATAGGGGGTAGGGAGGGAACGCCATAAAGCCGCAGATCTGCTCCAACCCCTGCTCTGCCCCCGCCCTAGCTCTGCCATCATTTCCTCTCTACCCCCAGGCCAGCTCTGTCTCTAGCCACAGCTCCTCCCCCTACCCCTGTTCAGCCCTCAGCTCCAACATTCAGCCCAACCTCCTCTGCTGAGGCAACTAGGCACCACTCTTCTCTGGAAAAACTCAAGTGCTGAATATAAACAGAAGTTCAGAAAGTAAAATTCATCTCCAAATAATTCAGATATCCATTGCATCATTCAGGTAGGACCATTAAATGCCAATTGCAATCAGATATTAAAAGGAACAGATTCATGTGATACTTCACCCTCTCCTCCAAAAAGATAAAAAAAAATTTTACCACAAAACATGAGACCACTTTACAAAAATAGACTTCCTTTAACATCAATGTCACTAATTTTGACGTAAAAGGCATATTTTTGAAGACAGCCAGATCTAGAGGAGGAGTTCTAATTTACAAGTACTTTAGTTTATATATAGCTGACTGACTTGCAGCAATAAGACATTTGTCACCATAGTTACTAATTACTACTTTTTAAATATCTTTCTTCCTTAATTTTGTCATAGTGGCTCACATAAGAATTTTGGGAAATTAACCTTTTGCTACAAATGCCGGGCAGAGTCAATACAAGTATTAATTTCAAATTCAATTCTTTTTCTTTATAGCGTATTCTTAAAGTTTGTCACTTCACATTCTAACTTCTCCCTTTATAAACAAACTACAAAGAAAACAAAACAGCTTATGGAAGTTAACTAACAGCCTCAGAAAAGGTGATAAGAATGAGGAGTACTTGTGGCACCGTAGGCCTTGTCTACACTACCGGCTGGATCGGCAGATAGGGATCGATCCCCAGAGGCACTCCCATTGACTCCATAACTCCAGCTCACCTAAAAGCGCAAGGCAGAGTCAACGGGGCAGCCCGCTGTCGACTGCTGCCGCCGTGAGGATGACAGGTAAGTCAACCGAAGATGCGTCGACTTCAGCTATGCTATTCACGTAGCTGAAGTTGCGTATCTTAGGTCGACCCCCCCCTGCTAGTGTAGACCGGGCCTTAGAGACTAACTAATTTATTTGGGCATAAGCTTTCATGGGCTAGAATCCACTTCATCAGATGCAGAAGAGGTGATGTAATTCCACTCAGGAAGAGGATAACAGAGAAAAGTTCCCAGTAAAAGCTCCAAATTAGATTTAGTACTAATTGTATAAAACTCTCTTTGATAAGAGTGATTTAAACTGACCTTAGACTTAAAGCTAAAGAATGTTTAAATATTAGAAAGTTACTTCAACGAAAAATAAGTTATACAGTTATAAAAGCAAAGTTGATGCCAACACAGAGAAACACACTTATATTACATTAGATCAACGGTTCTCAAAGTGGGAGTTGCAACCTCTCGGGGGGCCGCCAGGCGCCTCCCAAGGGGTCGCGAGTCCCTGTGGCCACCGAATTGATTACTTCCGCATTCGGCGTCTTTTCGGCAGACATACCAAGTCCTGTCAGGAGAGCTCGGTATGTCCGCCGAAAAGTCGCCATGGCATGAGGAAATAATCAATTCAGCGACTTTTCGGTGGACACACACAGATAGAGCCGAGAAGCTGCTTCTAAAAAAAAGGGTCGCAGGACTCGGAAGTTTGAGAATCACTGCATTAGATCCTCAAGTCTCCAACTGGGAGAGAGAGTTCGCTGAGCTAAGCATTGTACATATACACACAGAAAGAGGCTTCCAAGGGCTTACAATTTAAATACAGAAGACAAAGTTGGGACAAAAGAACTCTCTCAGTTTTACAGACAAGAATCTGAGACACAAGGAGATTCAATCATCTGTTCAAGGCCACACGAGAAAATCTGTAGCAAAGGTAGGAATTACTACAAGTGCTCTAAATCCCAGCCTCGTGCTTTAACCTCAAGCACCCAATTTATTTTTCATTACTTCTGTGATAAATGAAACGGGGGAGGGGTACAGCTTCCTTTTATGGACATCCAGACAGCTAGCTATAAAATCCCTTTTAGTAGTTGTTCTCTATAACCCTTTACAGGTAAAGCAATTAAAGTTTCCCTGCATAGGTAAAAGGGACAGAGTGGGCACCTAAGCAAAACAGCCAATGGAAAGGCTAGAACTTTTTAAAATTGGGAAAAAACTTCTCTTTGTCTGCCTGTTGTTCTCGGGGGAGAAGCAGAAACAGGGCTGGAACTATTCTGTAAGAAGCTTGGGGCCAGGTGTGAAAAATCATCTGAATCATATCTAGAAACTACTCACTTGAAACCCCCAGATATATATGTAGATCAGGAAATGTCTAGAAAGACGCAATTCAGCTTATTTCTTTTTATTTCTTCATGGCTTATGGACTCCTCTGTTCAAACCCCAACTGCTTTTGTTTTGCTTATAACCTTTAAGCTGGACCTCAAGATGGTTATTCTTGATGCTTAATTTTTTTAAGTGGGTTTTTTAAATCTAGCAATAGCCTGAGTTTTTAAATGTATTTCTCTCTTTTTGTTTTTAATAAAATTTACCTTTTTTAAGACCAGGATCGGATTTTGGGTCCTAAGAAGTTTGAAGTTTGTGCACATGTTGTTTAATGACCTGGTGGGAACAGGTGATTTTATTTGTTTTCTCTCTCAGCTTTTCCCCCAGGGGGCGGGGGAACTGGATGGGGCGTTAAAGGGCTTGAGGGGACCCCACAGGAAGGAATTCCAAAGTGCACCAGCCTGGGTTCTCAAAGGGGTTTTTGCACTTGGGTGCTGGCAACATCTACTCATCCAAGGTCAGAGGAAAGATGTAATCTTGGGAGCTTAACACAAGCCTGGAATAGCCAGTATTAATTTTTAGAATCTTTGTGGGCTCCCACCTTCTACACTCTATGTGCCAGAATGGGGAATCAGCCTTGATAACTTTAACTTAAAAGTTCTAGGTCTCTTCTCAGAAGACACTTGATCCAAGCACAAAAGAAACATTAGACTTTGCTTTATGCTTCCAAAGCCAAATTCTCATACAATAGTAAAATACAACTGTTACACCATTATAAGATCTAGCACTTCTTACTAGAACTTCATTTTATTCAAGAGGGCAAAATTACATCACTAGAAATTACATCATGGCAAGTTCTAGCCTAGTAACTATTCATTATTTTTATCAATGACCAAGACAGACATTATTGATAAAGTATGCAGATGACAGAGACTGGGGTCGTGGAAAATAAAGAGATCACTGACAGCTATCTGGATCACTTGCTAAGCTGGGTACAATATGAAGTTTAATATAACCAAATGCAAAGTCATATACCAAAAACAAAGAATGCAAGTCATCCTTATGGGATCGGAGACTATCCTGGGAAACAGTGCTTGTAAAAAAAAGACTTACGGGGGAGAGTGGGATATGGCAGATAATTAGCATAACCTGAGCTCCTTGCAAGATGCTGTGGCCAAAAGGGTTAATGTATCCGTGAATGTGTAAACACAGGAATATCGAGTAGAAGAAGAAAGGTTAATAACCTCTGTATTTGGCACTGGTGTGATCGCTAATGGAATACTGTGTCCAGTTCTAGAGTCCACAATTCAAGAAAGATGTTGAAAAATGTAAGACAAAATTCAGAGAGCAATGAGAAAGAATGAGAGATTGGAAAAACTTTACTTATATTGCAAGACTGAAGGAGCTCAATTTATTTAGCTTACCCAAGAGACGCTTAAGGGATGACTTAATCATAGTTTATAACCAAGGCTAAGATTTAGTCATGGGTATTTTTAGTAAAAGTTGTGGACAGGTCACGGACAATAAACAAAAATTCACGGCCCTGTAACCTGTCCATTACTTGTACTGTATACCCCAACTAAATCTTGGGTGCTCTGGGGGCAAAGCTGTGACTCTGGGTGGGGGTCTGCTGCACCTGCTGGTGCTGGTGCCCCCTGGTGCTGGGGGCAGGGTTGTCCGGGGCTCACCAGTGCTGCTCTGGGGAGCCACTGGCAGGGGGCATCCTGGGACCACCACTGGCTTCCGGAGGTGTGGGGGGGGAAACGACCGCAGCCCAAGACCACCACTTGGGTGGCTCTGTGGTCAGTCAGAAGTAGTCCCAGAAAGTCAGGGAATCCTTGACTTCTGTGAACTCCATGAGAGACTTGCAGCCTTATTTATAATTAACTAAATGGGGAAGAGCAATTTGATAATACAGGGCTCTTCAATCCAGCAGACAAAGATGTAATAAGATCTAAGGGCTAGAAGATAAATTCAGACTCAAAATTAGGAGCATTTAAAAAAAAAAAAAAAACAGTGAGGGTAATAAATTTTTGGAAACCTTTACAAACAGTTGTTGTGGATTCTCCATTGCTGGAAATTTTTAAATCTGGAATATATATTTTTCTGGAACATATGCACTAGTTCAAACAGTAATTGGTTCAGGAAAATCCTACATCCTGGGTCATGAAGGTGGTCAGACTAGATCAGGGGTTGGCAACATTTCAGAAGTGGTGTGCCGAGTTCTCATTTATTCACTCTAATTTAAGGTTTTGCATGCCAGTAATACATTTTAACATTTTTAGAAGGTCTCTTTCTATAAGTCTATAATGTATAACTAAACTATTGTTGTATATAAAGTCAATAAGGTTTTTAAAATGTTAAGAAGCTTCTTTTAAAATTAAATTAAAATGCAGAGTCCCCCAGACCAGTGGCCAGGATTCGGGCAGAGTGAGTGCCACTGAAAATCACCTCATGTGCCGCCTTTGGCATGCGTGCCATAGGTTGCCTACCCCTGGACTAGATGATCACCTTGAGCCCTTCTATCTTTATAGTTACCAATCCCACTCTTTCTAATCTTTACAAGGCCGATGAGACTAAACCCACAATTCCATTACCAAGCCACAACTTCTGTTACTCCCTTCAGAAGTCTTTGAAGAGTCAATCACCTAATCTGTTCGGACACATCTTGCCAGTTTAGCCTCCACTACTTCAGCAAGACATAATATAAATCCCTCAATCTGAACACTGAAGCTATGCTATCAATTTTAACTTCTGTTTAGCTGCTTCAAGAACACTGATTTATGGTATTTTAAAAACTATTACTTGTCATACAAGACAACGCACAGAATTTAACATTCTTTTTAACATTTGTCTCCATCTATGAGAGACATTTCCAGAGCAAGAAGGGTGTTGAGATTCAAACACATACTACTGCCTTTTAATTCAATGGACATGTCTCTCTCCCCCTCCACAACTTCTTCTAAAAGTATTTTTAGGTCCAAAACAGACCTGCTTCTCCAAGATCAACTAGCAGAGTATCAAGAACTGCTTTTATGTCTTAATTACATTTCAGGAAATTTCTCCCACAGGATAGTGCCACCTTGTTTTCTCATTAGGCAGCAGCATTTGCGATCACACAGACGAACTATAAGAAAAAACTGAACTGGTGGAAAAGGTGAAATGCTATCACTCACATTTCTAAAGTACATATCACTGTAACAGTAACTAGAGGCTGAATAAGAAATTTTTAAATTGCCAAATTATATTCACTAAAATATCTGTTCCTCCACTCCTCCCAAATTTAAGAAACTGTTAATGAAAGGAAGATTTCTTTTCCTTATTCCTCCTCACCCCTTCTCTTGGTCATTCTGAAACTATTATTAGCTAGAGAATACTTATACAAGAGTTGATTTTGCAACATACTTTAAGAACAGCCAGGTTTGGATTCAGACTGACCTGGTGATAAGGCAGTCAGCAGCTGTGCCCTGCAGCAATAATCATCATCCAGCAGCTTCTGTAAGTATCACACTACCTTACATTCCCATTAAGCTAAACTGTCTTGGTGGTTCTTTGATAAAGAAACAATCTTAAAGGCAATGGGCTAGAAGCTAGCCAAGGAGCTAAAAGGAAACAACTAGAACTGAAGTTGATCAAAAACTGAATTGATGGCTTTGTGAGCAAGCAGTGAACTGGTACAATATTATGAATTTTCCTTGCCTTAAACAGTGACTACTTCTGCTTGCCTTTCACCTTAATCCCCAGGCAGAATGTACAAGAGATCAACTTGGAGGTGATAAGTGTGTGTTTCAAAGTGATTAGAATCTTCATTTAAAAAAAATGAGTACAATAATTTAGCTAGTCAAAAACAGAAGGCGGCATTTGTTGTCTCTATAATCTGCAGCGAAACAACCCTGGGTCGAACAGGATATTGAGATCCTTTAATACATTAACAATAGGAGGACAGATGCTCCTGACAGATAGTACAGGAGTACTTTTGGCACCTTTGAGACTAACAAATGTATTTGACCATAAGTTTTCGAGGACTACAGCCGACTTCATCAGATGCACAGAATGGAACATATAGGAGGAAGATGTATATACACATCCACAGTACATGAAAACCTGGAAGTTGCCATACCAACTCTAAGAGGCTATTTAATTAAGATGAGCTATTACCAGCAGTAGAAAAAACACTTTTTGTAGTGATAATCATTCAGACAGTTGTCAAGAAGGTGTGAAAATACTTAACCTGGGAAAATAGGAGACACCACTAATTGCCTGTTAAGACATACACCTGGGTACTGCCACCATATTGGTAGTATGAGTGGCCATCATGTCTCAAGTTCCCCTAGCTGTGTCATATGGTGAACACAACAAGTCTTGATGATACTATAAATCATTAAAAGATTTTAATGGATCTCAATACATAAAGACTTTTGGAGTAGACGATCAGTTGCCCAGCAAGACCCAGCTTAATACAGCACTAGCCACTCCTATTGCATATTGTATGCAGGCCAACAAAACCTTGCAATAGTTTGTACAACAGGTAGGTGATGTACTTCACCATTTCAGTATAGGTACTTGTAGGAGTGGGAAACACGTGAAGGATTAAATTAGTGCCTGCTATCCTTTAGACACTGAAGAGGTGTCATATGTAAGATGAAATATGTCAAATCAAAAAATTACCAACAGAAAGCAACCCTCATTTACATGGATAAGACTGAGTTTTGCTTGTAAATTTAAATTGAATTGGTTAAGCTCAAGTCTGAGTTTCCCTACACTGAATTGTCCTTTTAGTTTACATTAATAAAACATCCAACCACAGGCCAAATTCCTGAGAAACTGTTACTCACTACATGGCCTTGACATAACCAGTTTGTTGTGTTACATAATTTTGGTTCAGAATGTTTTGGGGTATAATTTGATGAGGAAATGCCTTCAAAATGTTTAACTGGCAAAATGTTATTTGAGATCAAAATATGGTTTTTTACAGTACTGCTCGGGTAGGGGAGAAGGACTTATACAAAAGATATAAAAATAAATTTTCTGTAGTTCTACCTATATCTGAGCCGATATAATGTGACCAACCCTCACTTTAAAAGACCAAAAAGAAGAAACCTCAGGCTGAGCTCTGAAAGCTAAATAGCTAGGATAAATACAATGCTTTGAAGCAATAATAAATTATATAATGCTACCATTATCATCATGTGTTCTCTTATGATTTACTTCCTGGTGACTTGGATAGTGAATTGCGTAGAACTAGTATTATTTACTATGGACATGTACAAAATGACAGGGGTTCTGGTGGGTGAAATGTGTTCAAATTTTAGTGATGAACACACTAAATAAAAATTATTTGAACTGCAGGCAATACTGAAATTCAATTGTAGGGTGTCCTGATTTTGATGGAGAAAGTGAGGGAGGTAGCTAGGCACAGGCAATCTTCCCCATCTGGCTCTTTCAATCCTTAACTTGAATTCCATAGATAGAATGCCATTGTATCAAAAGATATAAAATTAATTTATTCTTCCCTTCAGTGGGAAATATTGCTACCCTCCACAGAATTCTTGTACTAGAGAATAAAGTCTTTCTAAGATCTCTCAGATAGCAAACAACTTTCTAATCTTAAAGTCATGACCAAGAGGAAATGGTTAAACCTGACAGTTATTTTGCTGACTTGCTCTGCATTAAGCAAATTTTAAATGTAGGATTATGAATAAAAACATTAGTCTTTCTCTTAAGACTACAGTGGTCAGAAGTGAACTATAAAAAAGAAGCTCTACGTTATTTTGACAGAGCTTCATTCTAAACTAAGAAACTGGCACTAAGCCAAATCTCTCCTAGAGACTTTTTAAAAGTGAAGTCTGAAATTATCAAAATCAGATGTGAACTGAATAAAACCGAACTAGAAGATCCATGACATTTAACAAAAGGAACACATGATCATTTTATGGAAAAGCACTGGAAAGCGGGGACACTGGAACAATTCGTATAGAGGGCCGTTGAACTAAACTGTAAACTACGTGTATGAATACTCCTGGGGGTTTTCTGCACCAAAATTTTAAAAATTTTGCACACAATCTTTTAGAATTCCACAAAATTTTTCAAATTGTGTTTGTCAAAATAAAACTACATAATTACAGCAGTTTCAATTATTTTAGTAATATATTTCAAAATACCTGTCAGCAAGTATGTCAGTAACAGTATAGACACACTCAAAAATCCCCCAGGTCCATGAGGCAAGAGTTAAAGAAACGCCAATGATAACCCAGTTCCTGTTTCTCTGTCCCCTCCAACTCCACAAGCCCAGCCAGGGGGCCAGACACCCACAACCCCTCCATTTCCCCACCCCCGAGCCCAGCTGCAGGCCCACCCTAACCAATACATCCAAACCTCCTCTCCTACCTCCCCAAGCCCAGCCACAGATTCCCTCTAGCCCAGATATCCACACCCTCTCCCCACAGAGCCCAACGAAACATCTACTCCCTTTCCCTCCCAGAGCCCAGGGATCCAGAGGGAGAAACAGCCCAATGCTTGGTCCCAGGCTTGCATGGAGTTTCCTGCATGCCGCCCTCTCCTTCCCTCGGAGCATGCTGAGAACTGCAGCTGTCAGGAACCCTTTAGCTCTCACCCCTTCCCCCCCGCCCCCGGCAGTATTTTCTGTGCAAGAGCTCGGGTTAGCTGGGTCCAGCAGCCCCTAGTGGCAGCCAGCATTACTGCAGACCATGTCTGTCAGGGAAAAGGAATTCTGCCTGCGCATTCATTTCTGCAAAATTCTGTATTGTGCAGTGGCACAGAATTCCCCCAGGAATAATATGAAGGAAATCATTTCAAGCATGGGGATGCAGCAGCAGCCCTAGCTCCAGAACCTATGCTGGAAGCTCTATAGCTGATAGACAAAGAAGGTTAAGGAGGAACAAACACTGTTACATGTGTTAAAGGAAATCCTGAAACAACCAATTTACAGGAGTTTGCCCAGTTTTATCGAATTAAGGAACTAAAGCGTTTGAGGGAAAAAAGGTGAGCCTAATTATCCAAAATTAACATGATCCATTTTTTCTGCATCCTCAGAATGTGAAGCTTGTACAGAAAGTGTTTGTAGTTTACAAAACTTTAATTATCTGAAGAAACACGATGTCACTTGAGATGTTTGAGTAACTAATTTTTCCTGCTAAAGGAAGCAAATTAAGCTATCCTTCTTTCAATTTTTTTTTTAAAATGTAAAAGCTGCATAACAAATGAATACAGCAGAATTTTAAAAGTTTATTAGCCACAAGACTAGACCTATTGATGAGAAGAAAATAGAAGATATAAGGTGTGCACCCACAGTGAGGTCCAGGGCAAGAATCTAGGAAGAACCCAAGCCCCTAACTTCAACCCAAGATACTTGGAAAAAGGTAAAGTGCTAAGAACCAGCAGAATGCTGTTCCTGGATCCTACTTAGGAGTTTCATTTTTTTGTCATAGTCACCTACAATGTTCCCTCTAATTTTTGACAGGCCATGTGCAGAAAAAATTTCTTCTGTGCAAATTGTTGTGCGTGTGGTGTTTCGCCATGTGCGTGGGGTTTAGGATCTGTGTGTGCACACACACCCACACAGCTTAGAGGGAACAGTGGTCACCTACCAGTATCCAAGCCACTCTCCTCCTTGCAGACTGACGGAGAGAGGAGAATGAGTTCTCCCATCCTCAGATCTCCCAACTGTGAATGTGATGAGACACAGCACACAGGACTGTACACACACAGGACTGTACACTGAGCTCAACAGTGGATGGGCCAGTTCAACTCAAGTTCACAGTTGAGGCTCAGTGGCAAAGCAATCCTGGGTTGACATGGATGGAGGTGCATGTTCTTGGAACATGCTAATGCCCCTCACAAATTTATTTAAAATTTAAAAAAAACAGTACCATGTAAATGCTTATTATTGGAAAGGAGATTCGCTATTAACATCACATTCTTCATGGAATGCTTTCCATCCAGTATTCTGAAAGTTCAGCATTCCATAGAACAGATTAACATAATTAATTGGAAAGAGACCTCAGTCATGGAAGGGTGTGGCTGCAAATATGTAGAACTGATTTTCCAGCACAGAAGATAAATTTGATATTTGGAAGTTTAATGTTTCCTCCCACAACTCCAACAAAGAAAGGGTGAGGAGAGTCTGCTAGGTGGTTAGATTTGATGAACCCACTCCTGATCAAGACTTTCTTAAAGTAAGCTATAAAAGGTGTCCAGCATCCCTGGACAGAGGCAAATTATTCTGGGACTTCCTTTGAGATCAACAAGTACTTCAAGACAAGCACATGACTGAATATTTTGAAATCTAAGGATGAATGAAATTATATAAAGTATATACACACCTTACATACGTGGCAATGGTAGTCACGTGAGAAGACTGCAATTACTGTACACCTTTGACCATCTCACTGCCCACTGATCTGTCTCTGATTACATAGCTTCCCACATTCCAAATCTCTAAGCTGTTCCAATATCTACCTTTTCTATTTTGAATCCAACCTGACACAATTAGGACTGGTGAATTATGGCTGAAATCTGCAATTGTAGACAAGACCTTAGTTCTTCTTCTTCTAGACCTGAAACCAAAGGGCGCAATTCTCCCACCTCTTATACTGTTCTACACTGGTGCAACACCACTGACTTCAAATATAGTGACTCATGATTTTCACTGGTGAGAGTGAGGAGGAAATCAGGCACATGGTAACTAAGGGTACATTTATGCTGCAATAATATGCAGCAGACTTAGGTTCACGGGACTTGGGCTGCCAGGCTCTAAAACTACAGTGTAGATGTTTAGACTCGGACTGGAGCCCAGACTCCGAGACACTGTGAGAGAGGTGGGTTTCCAATGAAGCCACTATAAGAAATATAGTTTGGTTGTAAGGATTAATACACTTCCAAAGAAAGAGAGGATTAATAGCATGTGGATTAAGTGCCTCTCACTTGCTAAGGACAGAACAGAACCTTTCACTCAAAATTACCAGATAGTTGACAGTGCTGTATCAACTAATATGTATTAAAGGTGATTAATTGTTGTGATTTAACGTGCCAGCTTAACTTACAAAATATTAGGTATTATATGGTCCCTGACACCCTAATATCTGAGTCCACAAAATTAAAATAAAAGAATTTCCCTCAACAATTTATACCAGGGGGTGGCAACTTTTCAGAAGTGGTGTGCCGAGTCTTCATTTATTCACTCTAATTTAAGGTTTCGCGTGCCAGTAATACATTAATGTTTTTAGAAGGTCTCTTTCTAGAAATCTATAATATATAACTAAACTTTTGTTGTATGTAAAGTAAACATGTAAAAATGTTTAAGAAACTTCATTTAAAATTAAATTAATATGCAGAGCCCTCCAGACGGGTGGCCAGGACCCCGGGCAACGTGAGTGCCACTGAAAATCAGCTCACGTGCCGCCTTTGGCACCTGTGCCATAGGTTGCCTACCCCTGATTTATACAATACATCTATAATATAATATATTTGACTAAGTATTTTTCAATACTTCAGCAGGTTGGTTATTCATGGCCTCCTAAATTTTACAGTTGCACTGAACACTGTTTATACTTTGATGAAAGAAAAATTGCTAATCCTTTGTGCTACCTATAATTAAATTAGTATTTATATAGAGTCTTAATAAGCTTTAGTTAGCTTTGGATGCTGGAGACGCTGGTTTTCTTCTTTATTATTACAGGAAAATAGCTTGCCTTAGAACAAAGCCAAAACAACAACAATAATGTTAAAGTGACAATCAGTAGACTGTTAATTAATTATAGCTATAGATATAATTACTGAAAATACATTAACTACAATTTTGTTTGTTCAGAATATGCGTGTATATAGATTCATGGGGGGAGTTGGTGGTGATGCCTATATTCAGGTTGCCTAAATTTACATTTTAAAAGATTCATGCAAATTTTGAAAAGCTCCAGTATCTCCACTGCTTGCAAATGACCTTTGAAATTAAGAAAGGAGAAATCCCTTAGGCTAGAGAAGTGTCTTTTCTTTGTCCCAGGAAATTCCATTCAGGTTTCGTTGAATTAAAAACTGTTAAAAAGTCACCCTCCCCCACTTACATTTCTAAGGAAAAATTTTCAACTCACCAGAATTAGTAGCTGAACACAAAATAAAAGCAGTAGCAACACTACTGTTGCTACCACAAATGGCAACACCTGGGAGTTGTAGGTAGGTGAAATGGGAGGGCTGGAAGTCAAGCCAAGCCGATATAGGCGGGGTTCTCCACCTGCCTTAGATAGAAACACATGCTACCTTCTGGAACAACAGCCTTCTTCTGCTGCAAGCTAATGTAATTAATGCCTGTAGCTCAAACTGCACAGTAGGTTCAGGTTTCAAATCCTACTGTGATGACTGAGTTGTAAATAGAAGGTTTTTAAAAATCTTTTTCCCTTTAAAAGTCCTGGACAGCCAGGTGGGCTCTCTTACAAGAAGATTCCTCATTGGACAATTCCCATCAACTGTAACAAGCACCAAGACTGATCTATCTATGACAAGTTTTTGCAAAAAAGCAAGTATCAGAGAGGTAGCCATGTTAGTCCATATCCACAAAAACAACGAGGAGTTGGGTGGCACCTTAAAGGCTAACAGATTTATCTGGGCATAAGCCTTCATGGGTAACACACACACTTCTTCAAATGCATGGAGTGCATGCAAAGAAGCAACAAGTTATTAGAATCATAGATTATTAGGGTTGGAAGAGATCTCAGGAGGTCATCTAATCCAATCCCCAACACCAACCGAATAATCCCAGCCACAGCTTTGTCAAGACAGGCCTTAAAAACCTTAAGGATGGAGATTTCACCATCTCCATAGGTAACCCATTCTAGTGCTTCACCACTTTCTGAATGAAATAGTGTTTCTCAATATCCAACCTAGACCTCCCCCACTGCAACTTGAGACCATTGCTTCTTGTTCTATCATCTGTCACCACTGAGAACAGCCTAGCTCCATCCTCTTCGGAACCTCCCCTTCAGGTACTTGAAAGCTTCTATCAAACCCTCCCTCGCTCTTCTCTTCTGCAGACTAGATAACCCCAGCTACCTCAGCCTCTCCTTGTAAGTCATGTGCCCCAGCCCCCTAATCATTTTCTATGCCAAATTCATTCTCTTGCTTCATTTCTCATCACCTCAAATCTTATCCTTCCTCACCTGTAACAGCTTCTGACAGGGTCTGTTTAACAGGTTTGAATTACATGGCATGGTTCAGATTCTGGATTCTAGGACTCTTTTTGGGTCACCTGGATTTCAAGACACTTCTCAGTTTGTGGTGGCAGAACTACAATGTGTTGGTTAACTGCACAGGTGAGATGTGTTAGCTAACTTCCTGGCATACTGTGGTGAAGCTGCAAAGTTATCTGTGGATCTGGGCTAAGGATTAGTGTTAAGGCTAGAATTGTGATACAGGTCTTTGACACTGTTATGCATCTGATTTACACAATCTGAACTGTGGGCATTAAGATGAAGAATTCCACTCCTTAAAAAGTGTGGCTAGTAAAGGAGGTAGGGTATGGGACTAAAGGGCTTGAGGGAAAGCACATCTACTCCCACTGCAAGTTAGGCATCAAACCCTTCACCTGCTCGAGTACTGGGGGAAGGAGTATGGATTTGCAGGGATTCCTGAGCAATGTTAGAAGATGCTGATAATTCCTTGGTAGTAACATGCCCAGGATCTCAACTCTGGCAGGCCTCTAAATAAGAAGACTCACATGAGGCTTCTTCAGGTGAGTTGGACATTCTTTAGAGAGATTGAAATGCAGAGCCTCTCAGTCTCTAGGGAGGGTTGTAGAGCCTGACTTCTGCTTGCCTCTCCTTGCGTTGATGCCTGGATGGGCTGTCTCTAAAGTTACTGTCTGGTACCTCGTTTAAAGTGCTAAAGTTGCAGCTATCAGTCCAAAAATTTAAAATGTCTGTATCTACCCTAACTGTCCCTCTGGCATTTAAGAGCTCTACTTCACTTAGAGCCGTAAAAGTGAAAGGAAAATCAAGCCCAGAATCTTGCATTGTACTTAGCATAGTTATGAGTCTGGGAATTCAGTCATGCTTTTTTTATTTTTTATTTTTAACAGCCAGCCAATCATTAAGATGGACAAGTGTTTGAGGGTTTTTTGGTGGGTTCCTCCCACCCCCCAACTTTAACAAGATACTTAGGAATGCATTAGGAATTATTTCTCTAACTGAGGTTTATATATTGTGCTGAAATTTTGTTTATTTTCATTGAGTGACAAAAAGCTTTTAGCCATATTTTTCTCTACATTTTTATTATATCTTCACCAACTCTCATACTAATTTGCAGTTTCTTTTTCAGACAGAAAAAGAAAATACATTTTACTTCTGTATATATGTGTTTCTAACCTTTATAATATTTAAACATTTCTCGTCCTTGATTAACCATGTCGTCCTACCATCCCTCTCTCCCTTCTCAACCTTTTTTTTGTTGTTTGTTTACTTACAACATCTAGCAGTGGATCTAAAATTAATCTGGAAGAATATATACAATATATATTGTGACAAAGCTCCAAGTTTGTACTTGAGGGTCCTGCGCTTCCTGGCAGATTTAGGGGCCTCAGAAACTCATCTAGGCCCCAGAGTGACCTCCCTTTCTCAGTATAATTGGCAAGAGTCACCACCTAGTGAGTTGCCTTCATCACAGGCCAGTATGGAAGATGGAAAAGGGGGGGAGCCCCGGCCCGCCCTCTACTCCGGACTCCAGCCCAGGGACCCTAATAGTATCAGCTAAGATGGCTGACCTTTTAGGCACAAAACACAATACAATTCCCTGGGCTACTTCCCCACAGCAGTCTCCGCTTCTTCAAACCCCACTTCACCCTTACCTCAGGGCCTCCTTCCTTCTGGATGATATGTTGTCCACCACTCAGTCTCACCAACAGCACAACCTCCTTCCACAGCTCCTGACACCCACAGCCCACCTGACTAACTGGGAGGTTTTTATCTGGATTCAGCCAGTCCCTGATTGGCTTCAGGTGTCCCAATTAGGCTAGCTGTTTCTATTCCTTTCTAGAAGGTTCTTAATTGGCCCCAGGTGTCTTGATTGGTCTGGAGTAGCCTTTGTTTGGCTATCCAGGGAACAAGGACCTGCACATCCTGAGGCTGATATACCTGCCTTCCAGCACTCTCCTCTATCCTTCTGGTCTGACTCCGTCACAATATATAAATTCTATAATTTCTTTAAACTGCAGATATAGTGCTATACTGAGCTTCTCTAGTTCAAATCTTTGCCTTTCAACTTTTTAATGACATAACTGTTCATCTTTACCTTTGACTGACAGATGAATAGACTGTTCCTGAATGAATCAGCCACTGTAAGTCCCGGAACAAGGACTTAAATCATCATTAGTACATCACATCACAATAGTGTAGGAAACATCTTATTTGCACGATCCAACTTTAGATTCTGCTCTTCCAATTCTGTAGAGTTGGATCTTGTAGAATATCAAGGAACAATTTCTGCACTTTTTCGGATGAGTGAAAATTCTGTTACCTAATTATTGAAAATATTTTCATTTTAAAATAATTCTGGTTTTCTTCTTTCATTGCATTCCATTACTTGTTTCCTACCATTCTTCTTCAAGTTTAGTCATGATGAGTCATATAAATGAATCCTGCTTGGTAACCATGAATCTCATTAGCAGTATTGATATGCCGCTTTTGCGTATATCACAGTTAGAATGGGTAATACTTAGAATTCAAAACTGAAAAATTTAAATTCAGGTAGATAGCTTCATAGAAGATCAAATTATTAGAAATCATGCCCAGCTTCTAAGTAGTAGCTAGATTCTAGTAAGTCTACCCAGGGCTGGCTCCAGGCACCAGTGTAGCACACAAGTGCCTGGGGTGACAAACAGCAGGGGGGCGACATTCCGTGTGCTGACAGGGCAGAAGTCAGGTGGCTTTTGGCAGCACACCTGTGGCAGCTCCGCTGAACAAAGAACAAGTCTTTAGCTCCCGCAGACATGCCGCCAAAATCCGCTCATTCCTTGTTTGGTGGAGCTGCTGCAGAAGCCTCTTCGGCAGCATGCCTGTGAAGCTGCTTGGGGCAGCAAACAGCTTAGAACTGGCCCTGAGCCTACCCTCCCTAGAGTTCATAACTCCACTTATTCACCTCTCTTCAGCTAGTGACAGTTGATTTCACCCACAAAGCACACACCTCATTCATAATCAAAAGCCCCACCTATTCCCCTCCCCCACTTTTTCTAAAATTTGTTTCCTAATAGGCGTATGAGGAACTTTGACGTTCTCTTCACTTCCCCTTTAAAGTTTTTCCTTGTACATTTCACACTAGAAACATTAAGCTCTAGCAGTTGAAAATTCATTTTAAATATTCCCATAAATACTTAATAGTGGCTAACTCTAAGAGTGAAAACCCCCCAAAAACTCTTTTCCAGGAGAAAAAAAGGGGATTTTTCACAACTCTACCAGAACTCTGTCTTTTCTTAAATATTTATATTAATATAAATATATAATGTACATTTAGTTTAAATTCACGTGTCAGTACAAGCATTTGGAGACATTTTCATCAACACTTTGAATATGGCACAGTTAAGGAAATATTTAAGGAATTCCTAATCATCGTCCAGGTTGGGTTTTTTCCTCAATACACATACTTTGAGCATAGAATACATTTCTTGCCCAGTTTTCACATGTTAGTTACTCTCCTAAGAGAGATAATATCAGGAAGAGACAATACAGTAAATGTCTAAGAGAAAAAACGATTATCAGACACCGCAGTATTTTTTCATTCATAGCTGCACCAGACTTGTGATCCAACATAACTGACTCCTTGAGTTAGGTACCTGTCATTTTGCTACTTATAGCATCAGGAATTAAGTGCAGTCAAGATCATTGCCACCTGTGCTATTTCTTCTTTTTAAAGCTTGACTTGTTGGAAGTTATTTACAAATATTTTGCCCTACCCTCACAGCAGAAGCTGCACCCAATGACTCAAAGGAATCTTAACAGGAAATATATTTGATTCTGCAAATCTATCAGGGGATAATCAACAGTGAGGAGACAGGGTAGAATATAACCTTTTCACTGTAAAATAAGAGATGACTTAACTCTGGATTAGAAAGAAAAGTTGGAGGAAATAAAATACTCATAATTAACCTGATTTATAAATATTCCTCTTTGTTCAATACGTGGATTTTAGCAAGGTTTTTTCCAGTACTGTACATCAAATAAACCAAAAGAATTCTGACAAGCTACCTTTTAATATTTTCCCTGTAAATGTTAACAAATGATGTATCTTTTTTTAAATTTATATTACTCTATTAGAATTTTATATAGTACACACCAAAGGAGAAAACAATTGTTCAAAGCAATGCTTAATCTGAAAAATACATTTGCATTTTATAGTGAGTAACAACAAATGGATTAGCAAATGCACAGATTACAGGACTTGAAGTATTCAAAATGATATTTATAAACACATAAAGTTTGTTCCATAGTATAAGAGTTGCTCTCTACTAAAAACATGTTTGTTTTAATTTAAATTAGAGGTTTGTTAAATCCTCTTGTACCAATCCAGCAACAGGATTTATTCCAGTAATCAGACAGACAGACAAACAAAAAAAGCTAGGGAATTGAGCCATAAAAAGTCAAGGGTTCCTAGACACTTCAGCCATCTGTATCAGGTACCAAATAACAAAAAACACATTTGTTGTTGATATTTGTAAATGTTTAAAATTTTGAACATGAATGTACTTAGAAGAAAGAAGCAGTATACATGTTGCATTTCTACTCAAAATTGTTAGCAATACATACAACATTCATTTTTTCTTCTAAGCACACTTCAAAATGGCATAGAAAGTGGAAAACTACAAAACCTGTTTAGAAATAACAAATATTTCAACAGATACCTTTAGCTTTAAGAATAGATGCTGCTAATGTGTTAAAGTTGCAAAAGTTTTTTCTTCCATGAAACTAAATTTGCAGCATCCTTAAGCATTTGTATAAATGCAACATCCTTAAGCATGGGGTTATATTTTTTTTGGTTCCTACAGTGCTTTAAAAAATAGAAAACAGTAATACTAAACATAGTAGAACATTGTAAGGAAAGCAGTATCTAAATCAACCATTTCTGCCTTTCAGAAGCTGTCCCCCAGTGCTTCACACTGACAGTTAAATCAGTACAAGCGCTTCTGGTGAAGAAGTGCAACACCGACACCAGGAACATAATGTGGACATGCAAAAACGATTTAATTACTGTGGTTGCTGTACGTCAATGTAACTTAGGTTGACTCAGTTTTGTAGTGTAGACTTGTCCTCAGTGTTTTAAAAACCAATCTGAAGTGTATCCCCTAAAGTAACAGACTGTAAGCTATTTGGGGCAAGGTCTGTCTCTTTATTGTGTGTTTGTACATTGTCTAACATGGTGGGGTCCTGGTCCATGACTAGAGCTCCTAAGCATGATGGTAATACGAATAATCATAATAAATAATAGAAACAAGTAGAGGATATTCCAAGAGTTTCTTAAGGCACAGACAATTTCATTTACTGTATTTGAACTCAACTTCCTCTATTAATTCATTTACCTTACATTGCCACTAAAACATTGGAGCTCAGATTGTTAGCAAATCAGAATACATGCAGAGGTAGAGACAGGGTCAGAACACACTGAATCATAACACAACTACAATTTATTTTTAGATAATAAAGCATGTTGTAACTGCTGTCTCATAAAGACACAGAATTTAAAAATGACAAACTTAGAACAAACATTAAAACTCTCTCATCTTTTCCTAAATAAATAAGTATTCTGAACCATGCTGTAAAATGGCCTGGTGTATTTTTGAATAAACTACGGAATCCAAAAAATACATCAAGTGTACAGATAGAAAATTTTTAGGTGTAATAGAATGGAATGGCATGTAAGTGAACAGAAGTAGTTCTGTGTGCTAAAATGCAAAATCAACAGCAAGGCAGCGGAGTAAACAAACTAATCAAAACCAATTTTTTAATTTGTAAAGATTTGTATCTTAATCTGTTAAACTGGGGTTTAAAACAAGTAAAGTTACTACATGAAAGTCTTCATAAAGTGTAATAGTTCAAATCTGGCCCGAAATATATTATTCGGTCCATATTCAAATGATTAAAAAACAGTCAAAGAATCTGCATTCCTGATTTTTTACTGAAATTAGCAGTGATTTCATTTCAGAAATACTATAAAACTGTTAATTCTAACATCCTTAATTGGAGATCATCTTCTCAAGTACATAAGCAGTTCCATGAATAATTTGTCTGATTTAACAAAATTCCTGTACTTCTGTAAAAAGGCACATCACAAATGTTGCTTGTGAATCTTACTGATAAGCATATTTCCCACATTCACCCTACTTTTACACACAACAATCTAGTGAAATAAAATATGCATTCTTAAACAAGATATGTAGACAACTAACTCTTAGTAAATTAAGAATTTTTTTCAATTAAAAATCCCATTACCTTAATATGGTAATTTTGATGTTAGATTACCATTTTTCTTGAGATCCTCCCTAACAAGAAGCAACTCTGCTCTTCAAACACCTAACCTTAATGGCAGACGTATTTTTAAAATGAGGAAGTGACAGTGCAGATTGTATGTGTGTTTTTTTAAGCAGCTATGCAATCTAGAATGTGCAATTGTAACTAATTGTTTTGAAGTCTTCATTATTCCTCTCACCACTTCACCTCTTTCAACATTGTCAACTTGCCTCCACTCGGTCCTTATGTAACCTCCAATCAATTATAGCTCATGACATCTATATTGCTTAGTACCCTCCACTCCCAACTCAGTTGTTGGGCATCACCACTCCCCACAACAAAATACCTCTTTTCAACCCTCTAATCGGGCTCATATCCCAACATCTGCTCCCTCCACTCCAATAATGTACTTAACACCTTTGGCAAAAGAGAAGGATGTGTGGTCACAGGGCTACTACAGGTTTGTTCCATCATCTTTCTTGCCAGACACCCTCACTGATTCACACATCCACAAACTCATTTGATTTGCTATCTTTGATACCCCCTGGGACAGGGGCTTGTACAGGAATAAAAATGTGGCTGCTTTTGAAGGGGCACTTCCTGTGTCCCCTGATGCTCCCTCCTTCCCCTGGCAGCCTGAGGAACTCGCTCTCCCTCAGCAGCGGAAGGAGCTAGTTCTCCCAACCATGGCCCTGCAGCCAACAGAGTTTATTCTACCCTGGCAGCTGGAGACGCTGATCCAGTCCAGAGCTTGAAGTGCTCACTCTACTCATCCCGGCCAAGGAGGAGTTCTGTGTCCCACTGATTAGGGGGCCCATGCCCTTGCTTTCCCCTCTTGCACAAGCCCTTGCTCTGCAACAATTTGGAGAACTTTTCTGCCCAGTTTACTAATTCTGTATCAAATTATCAACTCTTAGTATGCATCTTTACCAAGCTGCCAACTCCATGTTGAATGGGAGCTAGATGTCTTCTGGTTTTTTGCCTTCATGTTGGACTGGAATTCCAAAGCTGAGTGACAAAGGGCTAACAAAAAGGGTCACTGAAATAAGTGCTGGTCTACTGAAATGTAGTCAGTAGACAAAAGGCTTACCCCTGACCAGAGGAACTGGTTTGGCAGTGGAGAGGTCACCTAGCAACAAAGTCACCTGTTGGGGCTGACCAGGAGATCACCCAAGGTTCTGAAAGGCTTAAAGAGAAGGACAAGAGCTAATCTCAGCCCTCTTCAGCCATTTTCACCAGCTCAAACTAAGAGTATACCTACACTGTAATTAGACACCTGTGGCTAACCTGCGCTAGCTGACTCAGGCTTGCTGGGCTCTTCAATTCCCATGTAGACAGTTGGGCTCAGGCTGCAGCTTGAGGGGAACCCTGCCCTTCTGAACACAGATGGACTGCCCAGACTCCTAGGGAAAGGGTGAGCTAGTGAGAGGCACTGTATTTACCTTGTTTGCTGTTTTCTAAATGATCTGTACTCTGTATATCAGGGGTCTCAAACACACAGCCCATGGAGTTATTTCTCATGGCCCACCATAGGTGCCAACTCCACCAGCAGCCAAGCTCCCCTCCCCTTTGCCCTGCCCTGAGTGTGTCGTGTCCGCACTCCTTCACCTACCTCCCAGCGCTTCCCACTGCCAAACAGCTGTTTGGCAGCACTTCGGACTTTCCAGGAGGAAAGGGGAAGGAGCAGGGATGCAGCACACTCAAAGAAGAGGGAGAGCTGGGGCAGGGATTTGGGGAAGGGGTTGGAATAAGGACGGGGAGAGCGAAGTTGGGACGGGGACTTTGGGGAAAGGGGGTGGAATGGGGACAGGGCCTCATTGAAGGGGTGGATTGGGAGCAAGGCCAGAGCTTTAACTGAAGTAATTTTAAAAGTAAATGTCCGTTTTGTAATTTGAATGCAGTGCATTACTGAGAGTGTTTATATTTTACTAAACCCGCTCTTCACATTACAGTTTTTAAAAAGTTAATACATTGACTTTTAATAGCATACTTTTTGTTACTCTTTTTTTTTTTCATTTTTGACTATACTTTTGTATCTTTGTATGAAAAGGTTTCAGTGATGCGGCCCTTGGGCCAATATACTAGTCCTCATGTGGCCCTCATAGTGATTTGAGTTTGAGATCCCTGCTATATATCTTGTGTGATTAACTACAGAGAAATAATGTGTTAGACTTCTGTGAAAAGTGGGTATTACCTGTATAGCTTTTTGGGTGCAGGGAGTTATTAATTTCATTTTCCAGGTTTATTTTGTAGCCATTTGAGTTTTACAGTGCTGTCCGAAAATTAGGGGGCTTTGAGGCTCTTTTGTTACATATTAAAATGCGTAATGTTTATTATATACATTATAGTAGTGTATACTGTTCTGAGTAATCTTTGTAATGTTCCCTAGTGACCTTTAACATAGTTCTGTTTCAAACAGCGTTATGTTAAAGTGTACTAGGGAACTTTTAATGCTTACCATCAGGGTCTACCCAGACCAATTAATGGGCAATATGTTAGTGTGTTTTAGAAATCACATTCCCACAGTCCACATTTTTGATCAATGCAGACAAGCCCGTAGACACAAACAACCACTTCTTGTATTTTTCCAGTATTTCTCTAATAAACACCAACTTATCTCTTTCTTCTACCAGTGTTTTATTGACTACATCCTAAAATCAGAAGCCCATAGTATATGCTACAGCTGCCATATGCCCTCTTTCCCCACCCATTTGAGGTAAGACAGAAGACTCAGACCTTTGGCTAAAGTACTGGGAAAGGGTGTGTTTAAGCTACTGGATTAGGATTAAGCACTGACTCCTTAGTCCATCTTAAGCAAGAACCCCATTTCTGTGAAGAGGTAAGAGTCAGTGCCCCCCAGAGCATACCAGAGAGGCCCAGTGCTGCAGTCTACTGAAACCCAAAGAAGCTTAAAGCACATGGAGGATTCAGCATTTGGATCCTCTCACTGCAATCTGTCAAACCACCAGCAAGGGAAAGCCAGACAGATCTGCAATAGCCTCCCACACCCTTCCCCCTCACCCACTTTGCTAAACATCTTGTAGATTTTTCTTCTGAAAATATCAGCAGGATCTGTTGTGATCTCCTTCCTCTCTCAACTCTCATCCCTCCTCTTCCCCATCAGCATCAATGACTACTTCTCACAACCGCTTTCCACCAAGTTTCTAACACCCTTGCCTTCACTTTCACCCTCTTCCTTCTCTTCTTTCTTGGACAGTTCCCCATAAGGCATGCCTTAGTGTTGCCCCTTACAATCTTCAAAAGACACTCTTGACTTCATCTGCCTCTGCAACAGTCCCATTTCCCTTATTTTCTTTGCCTCTAAATTCAAAACCTGGTATCTACAACCGATGCCTCATGCTCCTTTACTCCACTTCATCGTAGATCTCCTGTAGTCTGGCTTCCGTCTCTCCATTTGCCAAAATTGCTTTCAAAAGATCTGCTCATCTTCTCAGCCACATTCAAGGGCTATCATTTTTGTCACTTACTTCTCTGCTGCTTTTGATTACATATTCCTTCTCAAAATATCTAACCCTCCCTTGGTTTTCATGACTAGGTCAACTAGTTCTATCTCCCAACTCTCTAATTCTTCCTTTAGAGTCACTTTCAGAAGATTCTCACTCAACTCTCCAATGTGGGTCCCCCAAAGTACTACAGTAGAACCTCAAAAGACACAAACACCAGAGTTACAGAATCACCAGTGAACTGCACACCATGTGGCACGGGAAGTAAGCAATCAGGCACCAGTGGAGACAAAAAAAGCAAATACTGTACCATGCCTGTGTTGCATCTTAAAGGCAGGCAAGTCTGGGCTTCCACAGCGCTGTGTTTAAGCAAATGGATCTGAACCTGCTGTCTGAAGTCTCTCCAGGTGTATGATTGGCCTTGGGAAAGCTGAGCTCATCCCTCAGAGTGCCTTGCTCATCACCCTTGCAGTCAGGAGGCTAGAACAAACTGTCTGTCCCCACCCCCACTCACTATGTGCGAGGCAGATACTTACAGGTAAGGAGGTGATCATGCTGAGGTTTGTAGGCACTGCTGCGAGCCCTGGTCTGAGCAGTCCACCCTGATGAGTATCCCATCTTGCTCACACTGACAGCAGGGGGAGTGGTGGTTGCTAAGCCTCCACAGCCCAAGCAGGCAGAGCAAAAACAGTGTGGGGGTCTGCAGCACTTTCCTATTTTCATCTCCCCCCACCTTTGGTCAGAAGGAGGACAAGTTTGCAAGCTCAGTCTGAGCCTGGGAAAGAAACTGTCACAGCCAGAACTGCTGATGCCGCAAGAAAGCTGCCAGCGCTGGAGCTTTTGGGGCTGAAAGTTGGTCTGGAGCAGGGGTCGGCAACCTTTCCAAAGTGGTGTGCCAAGTCTTCATTTATTCATTCGAATTTAAGGTTTCATGTGCCAATAATACATTTTAACGTTTTTAGAAGATCTCTTTCTATAAGTCTTTAATATATAAACTACTGTTGTATGTAAAGTAAATAACGTTTTTAAAATGTTTAATTTCATTTAAAACTAAATGCAGAGCCCCCCAGACCGGTGGCCAGTACTCGGGCAGCGTGTGTGCCACTGAAAAAATCAGCTCGGGTGTCGCCTTCAGCGCCCGTGCCATAGATTGCCTACCGCTGGTCTGGAGTGTGAACTGCTGGAGCCACTGCCAACCCGTTGCATTGTGTGCAAAGGCAAGAAACAGGAATAGGGCAAGGAGCTCCTTGCAAACCAAGCAGTGTCACCAGTATTAAATCTTAGAGGTAGGCACAGCTGGAAGGCACTAACTGCAGCGTATATAAAAGAGCACAGGGATATTTCCTCAAGTGACTCAGCCTCTTTGGCGCCTTTGAAAGTTTTACCCATAATTCTTATGCTGTATTTAGATGTGATCACACAAGGAAACTTATTAAGAAGTTTAATATGACATGCTATCGGCCTTGCAGTAAAAGCACATCTGAGGGCAGTTTCACTGGCCTCTGAAATGATTTCAAATACTGTACGACTAAGCAAAATGACAAGGAGTGAGAAGCACAAATGTCATACTTTCAATTGACATAAATATTAAAGAGAACCCTCGATGATGGCGTTAGCCTCAGCAACATAGCAGCAGAATACGGGGTCAGGAAATCAACCATCAGCGATATTCGGAAAAGCCAGCAATTTGCCAAAGAATTTACTGCCAATGATAGGGCAGTAAAAAGCAAGTATGTTATATACAAAGCTGATGATGATGATTCTGATAAGGCAGTGTATCTGCAGTTTGCATAAGAAAGTTCTAAAAGCACTCCAACAAGCAGTGTGATAGTTACAAAAAAGGCAAAATTACTCTACTGAGAAATGTATCCAGACAAAGGTGAAGACCGTTTTAAAAATAAGCACATGATGGGATCTGTGGGTTTAAAAAAAAAAAGAAAAGAAAAATTGGCATGGGATACAGCCATTGGGGATAGAAGGAGAGTCTCTGACAGCTGATTTGAATGGCACTTGTGAATTTTAAAACACTTTCAAATCATGTATTGAATAAGCATGAACTTATCCAGAATCAAATGTTTAACTGTAATGAGATGGGCCTGTACTGGCGCCTACTTCCAAACAAGACTCTGGCAGACAGATCAGAAAAAAAAAACAGGTGAAGAATTTCAAATCCAGTAAAGATTAGGTCACCCTGATAGCTACTGCTAAAGCAAGTGGGGAGTTCAGTCTGCCATTAGTGTTCATTCACAAAAGTGTGAAACTTTTCTCCTTTGCAAGCATCACTATGTCAACTCTACTTACTACAGCCAGTGCAGTGCTTGGATGAAGAGAGATATTTTCCACAATTGGACTTTTTAAACACTTTGTTCCACTTGGGAAAGACTCTCTTATGTCAACATCTTTACCTATCTGAGCTGTATTACTGATGGATAATGTGCCATCTCATCATGCCAATGAAAATCTATTGATGGAAGCAGTCGGTGTTTGCTTATGTCACCAATTGTCATTGGCCTCATTCTGCCAGAAAGAGACGTTCTAGAAAACGTGAAATGGCAACAAAAGTGAAACCTCTTACGGCGATTACCGGGATCAATGCAATTTGAATCGTACACAGATTTTTGTAAACAGCTGACAATCAAAGATGCTGTCTATATGTGTGTGAAGTCCAGGAGTGAGACTGGCTCTCAGTCTTGGAGACATTTGTGGAATACACTTTGGCCATGTATTGATAACGCTGAACCAGATAATTCAGAAAACCATGAGAGAAATAAATCAACTCAATTTTTCAGAAGAGCGACAGCTTTTTGTTATCACCAGGGAGGAACAGAACGAATGGTTAAACGCAGATAAACATGAGAATGGACCCTCTATTCTTAGCAACCATAAGATAGTTGAACTGGTACAAGAAACAGTACAACCAGACAGCGACAAGAAGGAGGAGAATGCCAGGAAGATCCCACCGTACAAGCAGAAGAGTACTTTGCTCTCTGTCTTCAATGGCTTGAACAGCAACCTGAAACTACACCAATTAACCTAATAATGCTTCAATGGCTACGCACCTTGGCAGCAAAAAAGTGTGTTAGCAACCTCAAGCAAGAGTACCATTAATGATTTTTTCAAGTCTACATAGTTTTAATGGAAAGAGTATAGTACAGAAGAAGCCATGAGAATTAGGGTTTGTACAGTATATGCCATTTATATTTTGAAAGCAAATACTAAATCTCTTGTAGTTTGAAGAAACAGATCAGCACTGCATAAAGAAGAACAGACATTTGTGTCTACTAATTCTAACACCTATTACAAAACCCAAAGAGGGGAAATGCTTAGAGAATAAATTGAGCGAATGGAAGAGAGATGCAGATTTACCAAGAAAGTGATAAAATTAACACACCATGCAACTGAGCTTTTAGAATTCAAAGGATGATTTGCCTGAATAAACAAACATCGGGTTTGAATTATTTGATTTTCATGAAAGCCACACGTTCAAACAGGTTGGTTCAAGTCTTCAAGGAAGATAATAAACTGTATGGAACATAAATTCTGTGAACATTTCAAGACAAGACCAGACCTCAAAATTGTATCTGTAGACATTAAATAATAGATGTATTTTATAAGAGAGTGTGGGTTACCTTGGAATCACTATACAATAGTGAGGAGTCTCTTTATTGTTTCATTGGATAGAACAGTAACATTTTATGAACTGATTTAACATCTATTGTGGCAGCAAGCCCTTCAGCCTGGATCGACAGACTCAGACTTGCATGGTTTGTGTTAGTGCTCTAAAAATACTGTAGCTGTGTAGGCAGTGCTTTGAAGTTGGGGCTTGGGCTCTAAAGCCGACACCTTCCCTAGGCTCAGCGCCCAAGCTCCAATCAGAGCACTCAAGGCTTGAAAACTTGTCTCACACACCAAAAGAAACTGGTGAAATAAAAGATACTACCTCACCCATCTCATAAGTTGGCTAACAGTTGTAGTTGAGTTAGAGACTGAACACCCGAATGAAAAAAAAGAATCTCTTTATTGTCCTAATTTGATTTCTCTCTCTCTCTCTTTTTTTTGGGGGGGGAGGGGGAGGGGGAGGGGGAAGGGTCCGATCGGATTGTTCTCATATAATTAAAAGTAATTCTAGCTACCTAAAAAAGGAATGATTGACTTCTTTGAATATTGAGAGATTGACCTGTCAATTGCTCAGATGATACCCAGCGATGAGTTCAGTATAAACAACCTGAACAGAAGAGAATCTTGGCATGTTGTCATCTGATGTAGTGCAAGAACACCTAGTAACATACTGCATAATACAGGAAATCAAGTTCTCCAAGAGGAGTAATGCTGTTTGAAAACCTATGCTCTTGGGTAGTCATTCTGAAAGATGAATTAACCATTCAATACATACATACATAAATTCACAAATCTTTCCCTTTGGTTTTGCCACTTCACAGCATGTACATGAATGTGTGCTATCAGTACACCAGTAAAGTTTTCTGTCTGTAAGAAGATATAACTATCTTTAAAAAAAAAAAAAAAAAAAAAGAATTCTAATTCTGTTATCCTCCACTAAGCAGCAGAAAATGTTTTTATTTTTATTAAAATGATGACTACAATGATCTACTGATAATGTAAAAAAAAAAAAAAAAAAAAAAAAAAAAAAGAGTCTGCTAGAGAACAGGAGTGTCCAGACCACAGAAGAAAAATTCTATTTAGTAAATGTGAAATACAATTCATTAAGCAAGAACTCTTGAGGAATTTTTAAAGTATGTTTTCTAGGCACTTTCACTTCTTCAAAAGTAAACGAGCACACAGTATACCATACACATGAATCAGAAACTTCAAGAACTTCATAAAAAGCTCTCTATTGTTCACAATGAAACAACTGCAATATTTGTGGAAAAAATGTGGAAGAACAGCATGCCACAGCAGTGGGAGTAATTCGTATTTGTGAAATATACAAATATAAAGACTATCCCTTATTGCCAAGTATTTTAAAAAAGCTAGAACTGAAACACTGAAAACCACATAAGCTTTATAAAAAGCTCTTCACTCCACCATTATTTGTCCTTTTAGTTTTACTTTAAGAGCCATGTCACAAGAAAGTACACTGTTTTATGCTTCATTTGAAATTCTGATAACATTGCACCCATGTCACCAAATCTCCATGTTTTCAAAAAAACCTCTTCCCTTTTTATCTAATGAAATCAACAAGTTAGTTTCTGCATAGCCAATGATTCTAAAACCATGGAATTCTGAAATAGGCAATAAGCCAGAAGCACATCATGAAACATCAAAGTATTAACAAAAAAAACCCCAAAATATTGTTACTAAATAGGAAGATCAGGGACAAACTATTGTGTTAATTACAATTCCTGAAGTGGGTATTTAAAGTATTTCAATTTATGTTTTTATGGTTTTTTTTGTTTTTTTTTTAAAAAAGACATCTTGACTGTCAAATTTATACATGAGTACCTTTATTTGGTCAGTTGAGCAAAATAAAAAAGCCCAACCATTTTGTATTGAAAGTCCATCAGAACTCTTCTCCTCTTATCAGCATTTACTATGTCACACATAAGATATTGGTTGTTGGAATAAATCAGAAAACTATGCCAGAATAGTTGAAGCTGGTTTTAACTTCATTCATCATTAGATGGAAGTAGGATATTTAATGGCTAACAAGCACTCATGTCAGCAAAATCATAGCAAACAGTTATCTTAAATAGACTATGCTTCAGCAAGAAACTGATAGTATTTTGTGATTGAAGAGAAATATTTTAACACTTAGGCTCTTTAAAACTGGGAGCTGGAGTTGCAGGTCACATGCTTGCTCCTAGTTATGTGCCATATAGGAAGTCATATAGGACTTCCTGCCTTTTAGGTACAACAGCTGAGAGGGCAACCACTGAGCTGCAGCTGGCAGGCAAAAAGCTGGAAAAGGGACATCTGCAGCAATCAGCAGCTGCCTGTGGGAAGAAGTCTCAGCCAGGAAGAGTGTGAAATCCTGAATGCAAGCCAGTAAGGGCTGCAAAGCCTGGAAGACAAGAGTGGGACAAGACCCTAAGGAGCTCTGAGGCATCTGTGTCGTGTTGAACTTTGACAATAAACAAAGCTGTGAGAAAAAGTGGAGCAGTAGCTTTGGGGCATAATTTTACTGTCCCTGACCAGTGGGTCAGCTCATCAGCCTAAGTCTTGTCTACATGGGGAAACTGATGACTAGCTATGAAAGAATAAGTTATTTTGCAATAGATCCTTGTGTGGACACTTAAATGATTTCACTTTGGAAGCATGCAAATTATTCTGGAATAAAATGACTTACTCTGAAATGGAGTGTACAAATACAGAGCTATTTGAGACAGCTATTGAGGGATAACTAGCTATTTTGATCCATTTCCCTATGTTGACAAGCCCTTGCACATGGTCAACAGGACAGAAAAGTAAGGGAACTAAAATCGAGAGCTAGGAAAAAGATGTCTGACAGCATTTCCCAAATGCACCCAGACTACTGTTTAGATGTATTCTGGACACCTAGATGTACTTCAGGGGCCTGTTACTGGAAATACACTGCTTCAGGCTCCTTTCACACTTACTCTGAAATGCCCTGCTCAGCAATTACTGTGGCTGTATCTAATGCCCAACTTGCTACCTTTACATTTACGTTTTTTCTGTTGCTTCAGAGATTGTGAAAGCATAGGTCTCCTTTTGGTGTAGATGTGTATTCCTGGCTTTTGTGCTCTCTCTCTAGCATGTGTAGTCTAGGAAAAAATGTTCAAATGAAGAGGAAGACAAAAAAATCAGATTCCCTTTGAGTATTTAAAAAGGAAGTAGTGGTTGAGAGCCATCAAGTGAAAGTCCTCTATTATTTCCACTCTTACAGAACTAATCACGTATTTTCATTTGATGTTTCATTTTCTTCCATCAAGGTAGTTAGCAAAGTTACGAACAACCTCCATTCCCAAGGTGTTCATAATTCAGAGGTTCTACTGTAGGTCTAATATACTTGGACTTGAGTAAAGCATTTCACATGGTACCATATGGGAAATTATCAGTTAAATTAGCGACGTTGGGAATTAGTACAAGAATGATACTGTGGATAAAGAACAATACATGTTACAACAAAGCTTGTAGACAACGAGTTGTGCTGAAATGTGAACTCTCAGACTGGAGGAAGGTTACTAGGGGAGTTCTTCAACAACTGGTCTTGGGACCAATTTTATTCAATATTTTTCTTAATGACTATGGCATACAGAGTAGAAATATGCTAATGAAACTTGCTAATGATACAAAGTTGGGAGGTCTCATCAATACAGAAGAGTAGAAAATTATAAAGGAAGATCTGGGTGACTGAAGATTGGATTACCAGAAAATGGGATGAAATTTGATAGTACAAAGTGCAAAAAGTCATGCACTTAGGGTCTAATAAATAATAAGAAATTTCATCTAAAAACATAATTCCACCTATACATATAAAATGATAATGTCTAAATTAGCTGTTACCACTCTAGAAAGATCTTGGAGTCATTGTGGATAGTTCTCTCAAATCATCCACTCAATGTGCAGTGGCAGTCAAAAAAGCGGACAACTTTGGGAATCAAGAAAGGGATAGATAAAACAGAAAATATTATATTGCCTCTATATAAATGCATGGTATGCCCATACCTTGAATACTGCATGCAGATGTGTTTGCCCCATCTCAAAAAAGATATATTGGAATTGGAAAAGGTTCAGAAAAGGGCAACGAAAAGGAGTAGGTGTACAGAACAGCTTCCGTATGAAGAGAGATTAATAAGACTGGGACTTTTCAGCTTGGAAAAGAGCTGACTAAGGGGGTATATCAGTGGTTCCCAATCTGGGGTTTGTGAACCCCTAGGGATTCACAAAATGTTAAAGGAGGTTCTCATGAAAAAAATTCCCTAATGGCGGACAGAGCTGTCCATAGGGACCCCGGGCAGCACGGAGGCAGCAGCCCAGAGCGTTGGCGACTTCAAGAGCGAAGTAGATCAAAGTACGCATATCTATCGTACTGAGGAGATTTAAATTTCAAGACTCCTCGTATGAAATAAAGAGGGTCACATGACACCCCCGCATCAGTGCAAACCCCTCCCTTCCCCACAAGTCCCTCCCCTTCTACTCCAGCAGCCCCTGTGTGCCTCCCCACTTTTCTGGAGGTGTTCCCCAGAATCCAGAGTGCACAGAGGCTTTGCCCCCGCACCCTTTTTTTCTACTGGTGCCTCTGACAGGAGCCTTGTCTTATAACCGTTTAATCAAAACTGATACAAGCTACAAAAAAGTGAGATTTTAGAAGAGTCTTGCAGTTTTCATAATGTATCAAAAATAGTGCAATGATAAATATTAATAAATAGTGTGTAACAAGCATGTCAAACACATATTTTATATTTCCAAGATCACTGCTTTTATAATTTATGCTGAGGTAAGGGAAAAAAATCCCTAGAAATATTCATTTGGGGGGGGGCATGTCACAAGACTTGACATTTTAGTGAAAGGAGTTCGTGGGTTCTTAAAGTTTGGGAACCCCTGGGGTATATGATAGAGGTCTATAAAATCATGAATGGTATAGAGAAAAACAAATGAGGAAGTGTTATTTACTTTTTCTCATAATACAAGTACAAGGGCCACCAAATTAAATTAATAAATGGAAGGTTTATTACACACACAAGAAAGGATTTTTTCCACATAAAGTACTGTCAATCTCTGGAACTTCTTGTGAGAGTGTTGTGAAGTCCAGTACTATAACGGGGTTCAAAATGGAACTAGATAAATTCATGGAAGATAGGTCCATCAACGGCTATTAGCCAGGATGGGCATGAATGGTGTGCCTAGCTTGTATTTGCCAGAAGCTGGGATTGGGTGACAGGGCATGGATCACTTGATAACCTGTCCATTCCCTTTGGGGCACCTGCCATTAGCCATTGTCAGAGAACAGAATAGTGGGCTTGATAAACCTTTCGTCTGATCTAGTATGGCCACTCTTATGCTCAATTTAAGCTAAAGAAAAAATGGGTATAAACTGGACATGAACAAATTCAGGATGGAAATCAGAAAGAGGTTTCTGCTGGAGACAGAGATCTGGACAAATTTATCAATGTGACTGTACAACAGAGGAGCTTATGATAGTAGGGAAGAGGGCTCAACATCCCTGAGGCTCATTTCAGCTGTGTGTCTTATTTTTAGAAAGGGATTTCCCATCACTCATTCACAATAATGGCCCATGAACCACTGCTTAAGAGTCACTGTGATAAGGGATTTATCAATATGAAATGTTCATGTTAACATCTGCAAAAATCTGGAGTACCTTTACTAGTTTTGCCTCCCAACAAGACCACTATATCTGCTCCCAGATGCAATAACACACAACTCAGATATTAGGTCCTTAAAGATTAGTTGTGTAAATATTAAAATTTTAAAATGTAAAATTAGTCATATATACCACAAAATATTGTTGACACTTAGAAAACTTGCTTTACAGATAATCTACATGTAACCCCCACTTTTTGTTGCAAGGCTGCAATTTTCTCAACACACCTGGAAGTAGCAGAAAAACTTAGCTGGACAGAGAACAGCATGCTAGGACCAGTTGTGACTGACATCCAGTGCATTAAAAAAAAAAAAAAAACCAAAACACACACACACCTGGAATGCAATTCAGTCAACTATCACAGCTAAAAATCCGAAAAATAAGGAGAAGGAAAAAGTTGAACTGAAGACAGCTTGTAAGAAGTGCTACTGAGGTGTGGTTATTATAAACATGTATGAGGGCCAGAAGCCTGACCTTAAAAAAACAGGAGATCTGCCTGGTGCCCAAGGTGATTTTTTTAACAGCACCCAGTATAAGATGTTTGGATTAGATAACAGACACCGTGAGTATGTCTACATTGCAATAAAAACCCTGTGACTGGCCTGTGCAAGCCAACTCAGTAGGGCTCAATCTGCAGGATTCTTTTGTTGTAGTGTAGACTTCTGGACTCGAGCTGGGACCTGGGCTCTAGGACCCTGCAAGGTGGGAGGGTCCCAGAGCTTCGGTCCAGCCCAAGCCCAGAAGACTATACTGCAATGAAATTGCCCCACAGCCTGAGAAATTGCCCCAGAAACCCAAGTTGGCTGGCACAGGCCAGCTCTGGTGCCTACTTGCAATATACATACCCGAAGTGATTCCGCAGCCTTATGAAAGCCCACTCACAGAATATATGCACAAAATCTAGTTTATTGTCTAATGTAGTTGAACAGTTACTGGTTTATCATTTCTACAGGGCCATCTGTTTAAACAGAGCTGCTGAACATGCACTGCTGGAAACACTTTTGGATAATAAGTTCCTCCACAAACAGGAAGAGCTGCACAAGGGAAAAGGAGCTGTCAGCAAGGAACAGTCAGCACCATCTTAATTTCCCTATACTAATATTGGTGATGGAGATGCTGTGGGTGAAAAACTCAATGTGTGGGCATCTTTTGCCCAAGGAGAGTGGCCTGACAATTCCTGCAAATGAACATCTACCTACAGTATTTGTAATCCCAATATAAACAACAACCCAAACACCACATGTTAACCAGGAAGTATAAGGGATTCAAAACCAAAATGACCACTTTTTTTCATAGGTTATACTTACAGAAAAACCAGAGTTAACTGCAAACATAGTGAAAAAAGCCTATTTTTAACTATTCAGTTTTAACAGTCTGAGGTGTTACTGTAGTATAATCAGTTTTTAAAATTATATGTATACTACTTGTTATAGTCAATTACATGGGGCAGAGCTTTTTCTTTCCTTTTACACAGCATTAACAAGCCATTTTTGAAGCCTTGAATATGCAGCAGATACAATGAAAGAGCACACACGTCCCCTACAGCAAGCATCTACTGTTATGAGAAAAAAACAGTTCAAGAATGCAAAGGCAATATGATGCATAGCAGTCAACCTTTTTTTTTTTTTTTTTTTGCAAAAATATACTGAATACATTAATACACATCTTACAGGTATATGTGAATAATTAAATTGCATTAAATCCATTTGTGAATAATTGCTCATTCAAAATTTTAAAAAAGCAGAACTATACAAAGGCATGACTTAGGAACACAAGAATTGCCCAGATCAGACGCTTCAAACAATGTTTGAAAATAGCCAGCTATCTCACCTGCAGGTATAAGAAAAACCTGTCCATAGGGGAGGTTTTCTTCACAAGCTTGAAACATAAGGATTTACAGCCCTTGTAAAATCTCATTCAAGTACACAAGTTTAAAAAATATCTAATCAACATGTTGGTATTCCTAGCTCTGGACTGATATTCCATGATTACAGTTCATCAGCACCAAAAATTACAGTACTAGTTCTCTGGCAACAGCTCTAGTGGTATCTCAGTAGGGAAATCCTGATCAGGAGGCAACAACTGATGTCTATCATTCATGGATGGCACTCTACCTACTCCACATTTGAAAACAAATTTTGTGATAGCAGTAAAGTGTGGTCAAATTAAAAACTACATGCACCCAATTCTTCTTTTACTTACACCACTGTCAACTGGGGGTAATTTATTTGGGATCACAGCATAGAATAATAGACATAAAATAATTAGATTTAAGAGAGAGGAGGATAAGATTTTGTCTTCTTACTGAAATGCTTCTCTTGGGCATTGAAATATCACTCACATCACCAGGGATAAAGGTCAAGGTTTGGAAGTGTAGAGGAGGAAATGCCTCAATTTACTTGACAAAGGCCACTCAGTGCAAATAAACAGCACCACTGAAATTTGCTAAAATACACTTGTAACCAACTTCTTCAGCTAAGAGCAGAACACCATAGCCTCAAGGCAGGGCTATTAAAGGGAAAATAAACATAAGAATTGCCATACTGGGTCATATCACTAGTTCAGCTAATCCAGTATCTTGTCTCCAGCAGCATTCAGCACAAAATACTTCAGAGGAAGGTTGAACAAATCATAATGTAATAATATGCTCCCCACAAGGCAACCTCCTGACCTATAATAATTGGAGACTGGTTAAACCCTGAGAGAAGTTCAATGTTTTATTTCCCACTAAAACTTTTTAGTGGTATTTACTGCAACAATTCCGGATATCCTGTTCATTCAGACTAATTCCAATCCCTCTTTGAATCTTCCCAAGTTCTCGGCTTCCACGGCATCCTGTAGCAATGAGTTCCATAGTCCAATTATGTGTTGCATGAAAACTTATTTCCTTTTACTCAGTTTCTGAATTTGTTGCTTTTCAATTTCATTCAGAAACTCCCGATAACTTCTCTATACCACTTTTCCATGTCCATATTATTCTTATCACTGTGTTGTGACCTCTCTCATTCAGCAATATCCTTTTTCAAACAGGGTGATAAGTACTGAACGTAGTATTTTAGATGATGGCAAACCATTGCTTTATATAATGGTGTAATATTTTTGTATTTTTCTCCATTCCTCATGCATCGTGACATTGTTTGCTATGTTTTAAGCCTCAGCTGCCACTAGACAGAGGTTTAGATTCATCTGTCCATAGTGATGCCCAGGTCCTCTACTGAAGCGGATACTGGTAATTTAGATACTGGTGGGGCATATTATTAGTTCTCATTTTTCCTTCCAATGTGCATCTCTTATTTTTCACCATAGATTTTTAAGATGAAGTCACCTAGCCTGATCTCCTTTATGAACATTAAAACTTAACTACCATCACACTATCCATTCATTTAGCTTGGTGAGGTCCCTCCGAAGCTCTTCATAATCCTCCCTGGACTTGACTAACTGAATAATTGACATTTGCAAACTTTGTTGCCTTATTAATCAACCCCTTTTCCAGACTGTACATGCATTAAACACATTTCCTGCTAGGGAACCCTATGGCAACCCACATCAGTTTTTGCATTAATGAAAATTGATTACTTATTCCTAACTCTTTTTTTCCTCCATCTCACGTTTTTTGATTCATGACAATACTTTGCCTCTTACCCAATGGCTAATTAGTTTCTTTAAAAGCCTCTGGTGAAAGGATCTTTTTGGAAATACTAAATATCTGAAGGGAATTTCAGGGTTCCACCAAGGACTTTCACTCTGAATTGGAAGTGTTCCAACATTTCAGCCTGGAAGAAGTCACACTGAGTTCTACCGTATTTGAAGTTGCAATTTTTCAAGGTAAAAGTAGTTGAGGGTTTGAGACAGTATTAAAATTAAATAGGTTTTTTTAAAAAAGTTCTTACATGTGAATAGCTTATATATTATGGATATGTTTCAGAAAGAGATGCTGAAAAATTCTCTTATTCTCTTATTAAAAATTTCATAGACTTAGCAAATCCTTTTCCTTTCTCTCTCATGCCTTCTTTTATACCAGCCCTAAATAAGAGACCTCACCCTTCCCATGTGTCAAATAACCCGCCCTCTCTTTCCAATCCCTCCTTAAAATGATGACTCAATCTGTAATATAATATTTTAAAAAATAAGTTAGAAATAGTTTCGGGTAGTACTTGGCCCCAAAAGCTTGAGACCAGTTTTTATGATTTAACAACTTTGTGTTTCTCTTTCTTCTCTACCTTTGAGTGAAAAGCCCAAAAGCAAAGCAGGGTATTACTATATACACGAGGAAAACAGTAACACTGACTATTCTTAGAGTGCTGCCAAATACAAAGGAAACTTTTTAAAATATTTTTTCCATCCCCTTTTAGTTACAGTGATCTTCAGTGCAACTCCTACAAGTATTTTTTTTTCCAGACAGAAGTGCAGATTTTAGTTGTGTGTGACCCTTTAAACCAGAGGTCTCTCATCGCAATGTTATTACATGGGGCGGAGGAGGGGAGGGGTCCGCTTGCTGTCAACAGCCATCCCAAACCCTGCTTTGCCTCCTGTATTTATAATGGTATTAAAGAGTGTTTTTAATTTATAAGGGGTGTTGCACTCAAGAGGCGTGCTACGTGAAAGGGGTCACCAGTACAGAAGTTTGAGAACCAATGCTTTAAATCCTATTTTCACTTGGCTCTCTTTTACTGATTTCCCTCAAAACCTATCCCCACTTTCACACACCACTTTTTTTTTTAAAAAATCTGTTAGTATATTTTAGTCTTTCATAGATGTAAGCTTCTTTGAGCAGGGAGCTTTTCACACATATGTAAAGCACACTATACAAAGTATGATGCTGAAATATTTCAGTATAAAGTTCCAGGACATTTTTAAACAGTGATTTAGTGTAGCTTATGTAGCAGCCCCAAAACTGGCATGGCATGCAGGCATTCTCAAATAAGCTTGGTATCCAGGATGGATAAAAATAGGTTTATTTTTTTAAGAAAACTTATTTAAATTAACTTGAAATTGAAAATTTAAATTAAGGCCTAAACACTATAATCTACTAACATTATTTAAAAAAATATGCAAGTAGTATGTTTGCCACCAAGTTTCAAAAGGAAGTCATTGACTAAGCACCAAGAATCAGAGCTTGCTGAAGTGCTAAACCAGCAGTAGTCTCTTCTGCAGGTACAGAGAGCACAAACTGAGAAACCAATTAAGATTGAAAAAGCAGGAAAGTTTGTTTTCCTCTTCCAGTCTTTGAATAAAAACTAGGTGGGAGGATGAGTTTGCCCTGTAGTAAAATCCTGAAGCACATAGTGACATCAATTCACTAACTACAAACCATTTTTAAAAGTGAAATCAGTTTTAAATGTAAAACATGTTTTGGTAAACTTTTCTCTTATGGGTCCAGCACATAAGGTCATTTTCTAATAAAAGAATTAAATGCTGGCTTTTGTCCACTTATCACTGAATTCAAATATCCACCCAAAAAGAGAGTAAATTACAAGTAAATAAACTAATCTTAGTTAGAAAATAGTGAATGATTCATTACTAACATAACCAAAAATTAAAAATCTGAATAAATGTCTATTGAAGTATATAATATACATAAATGTGTATAAATATAATTTGGACTTCTGGTTACCAAAAAGCACCAAATTTACCATAGAGACTATATTTACTTGCACATCAATTGGTTTTACTGGTTACTCATCCAAAAAAAAGTTGATTTTCATTAAGAAAAACAACAAAAGCACAAATGCAAAATAAAATTAAAACTGATTGTTGAAATTATGGTTTCCTGTTTAAAAAGTAGTCTAATTTACTGGTACCACAAATCATTATGCCACTTGCGATGCACTTCTATGAAAATTTCTCCCCGTTATAAAATATTTTTAAAATTACTGCCTATACTGTTACAAAAGGTTGACTTAATAAGGTGTTTCATTCCATCTACAAGCTTTGAGAAATTATTTTAGTACTACATTAAATCAGTAAGACAAACACATTAGATCATTGGTGGGCTAATGACATTCCAGGTAAGAGTGGTTGTAATAATCACTGGCTCTGCTAACCATTTGTTACTTTAGTGTTTGCGTGTAAATGTTGCTTGCATGTAACATGTTCAATTATTTAATTATTGTGTTTTTTGTTTGCACTCTGCAAGCACTGCAGATTTTGTAAGAGTAAGGAATTATAAACAACGTAGCTGAATATTTTTATGATCAATCACAAAGGAAAATTCAAGGACCATATGTATATCTGTCTTCCAGCTACCTTTTCACTACAATGTTTTATTTATTGTTATAAGAATTCTTGGGTCTAGAACCCAAGCCTGCAGAGATTAGGATAGCTAATGTCATCACATCACACTGAGAGGCCCTACAAAGCCACACTGAAGGAGCACTGTGGAGACTAGGTACCTCAGAAAGTGTCGCCCAAAAAGCCCAGAGTGACAACATCCTGCAGCCTTCTGATTAGCCCATGCTCACTCTTTAACCCTGAACAGTATCCCAGAACGTTGTCTGAATAACTACACAGTAGGCCAGAAGTCTAACTCCAGCCTGATCCTGACTCTTGCCTGTCCTTCCCAGCTCTAGCAATTACACCAACCTCTGTTCACTGACTACCATCTCATGACTATACTTGACTTGGGGACACCAACCAGTCATAATCGCAAGGCCAGATTCTAAGGGACTAAGGTGTACACAATCAGGTTGTGATATCATTAAAACTACATTCTCCTACAGAGCATTTCCCTTATCCCTCCACCCTCAAAAACAACCACCTTAACTTGATGCAATGTATTGCTCATATAGGAATCCAAGGAGACCTTGAGACTGAATTCCCCTATTTAGCCAGACAACAGGCATACAATTCAAGTTGCCCCACGTTGTTACACTAGCATGCTTTAACCCTGTTTCGGAAGGATCACCTTCAAGAAAGAAAATGTAGTGGATTCTCCATTCACTCCTGGGTATCTGCCGAAACTACCAACAAAATTATCAGTTACAGTGATGGGTTTATTATGTGGACATCTGTCCAGAAGTACTTAACCAAGACCAGCTCCTCAGATGTTATAGGCCCATCCACCATCAAATGTCTACATCTTTTATTCACTACCAACCTGGGCAAATCCAGATCTGTAACTTAAAAATAAAAGATTAAGTAAAGCATTATAAATCCAGAGTCATGCAAAGAAAATAAAGCAATTTAAAAACTCATTTATTTGATTTCTGTTAGTGAGTCTAAAACTAATCACTCTGGATTAAAAATAATTCAGTTGACTATATTGTAAACTAGGGATCGGCAACCTTGGTACGCGGGACCGCAGGGTAAGCACCCTCGGGGGGCCCTGCCAGTTTGTTTACTTGTCGCTTCGCCAACCGCAGCTCCCACTGGCTGCGGTTTGCCGTCCTGGTCCAATGAGGACTGTGGGAAGCAGCACGGTGCTGGCCGCTGATTCCTGCAGCCCCCATTCGACCGGGATGGCGAACCGTGGCCAGTAGGAGCCGCAGTCGGCGAACCGGCAAGTAAACAAACCAGCAGGGCCCGATGAAGGTGCTTACCCTGCGGTCCTGCGTGCCAAGGTTGCTGATCCCTGTTGTAAACCATCAATTTACTTGATTTGCCCAACATCAGAAGTCAGTCTGTGCAACAGTTTAACCATATGTAAAATACTCACTGACCTTACAAAGTTGTTGTGAGGCTTAATTATGTTTGTAAAGCACTGAGAAACTTGGATAGAAGGCATATGCAAAAAATGTATCTCTGAAATGCTACACTAGATTAGAACAGACATTTTAGGTGACTGAGTCCAACCCACTATGTCAAACAGGAAAGACCGTGTATTTAATCTCAAAGTGAAAACATTAGCTTTTATAGACTGATGCTATGATCTGAAATGGTTATTTACAATGTGATGAACAAGTCTCTCATACCACATTATGCAGAATATTTAAAAAAAAATCCAGTAAAAAATATTAATTCACATAAATAGTAGTTCATGATAATTATGTGTAAGCAACTTCAAAGTCATGACACAACACAGTGTTAAGAAATTAAACTCTTTGCCTGTCCCATCATGCCTCAGTATTGAACAACATATGGTAATTATCAGAAGATTTAAGAACTCTTACTGCATCATGTTGTTCCTTATAATGGGTCACACTTTTAAACAACAGTTGGTTAACTGACTAGTCTATTACAATTAAATGAATTATTGAAAAGTACTCCATAGAAATACTCCATATACAGTAAAAGAAGCATCAGAATACAAAACTGGACAACAGCAAATAAGGAAGCACTAGGCCAGGGAATTTTTAATACATTGCTTTTTGAGTGTCTGAAGCTTGTGAACAAAGCACAGCTTTTGCTATTAGTTAGCAATTGAAATTTAACATGACAGTTTAAGCAAAGTAGCTTTGGTTAACCCAGTTCAGTCCCTAGTGGACAAAACAAGTATTACGAAGCCCCTAAACAATTTTATGACAGCCCTCATCCTTATCTGAGAAGGCCAGGCCTTGGTTAAAACATATTGCATATTTTAACTCTACTCACTAGCAATGAGACCAGATTTCATAGGCCATTAATTATAATCACTGCAGCTAATGTTATCCTGACAGCACATAAATTAATACTAAAATATTTTGTCCAACATTCAAAATGCAAGTACACAGAATGTCATATAAAATATATTTTAGCCATTTATTATGCTTTGTTTTTGGGACAGTTGTTCAAAATGACATGTTCTACCACTAAAATTGTGAGCCTTTTACCTAATATAAAATACATGGTACCTATTGGAAAGGCAAAACATTTGTTTATACACAACGAACTGTGCTTTACAAAAAACAACAATTCTTTTAGAGAAATGCTACCTAAATTTAAGGTAACAAGTTTCCAAAAATAAGCATTTGCTTACCTTAACTTCTTCAGGTTTTATATTTCAGATTTTGTATTACACAGAATAAGACTTCTGACATCATACTTTCACAGGAATGAACAATGAACATGAGCAATCTTCACGATCCACCAGTTCCCTCTGCCATGTTTTTATAATGTTTAATAAATCCTGTTCTCAAGCTTTTCCTTTAGTAGGGTTTTATCAATTTAACTGAAAATCAAAATTCCGAATGACAACATACACCTTACTTGCTTCAAATGTGACCATACTGACTATTTAGAGGGAAATTTTAAGCCAGTTGCAATTTTCAGGAACTTTCAGAAATCCAACTCTTGATTAAAATAATCTAATATTTAATTAATTATTCTCCCCCTTACAAACACAAACAGACTTACCTTGCCTGTCTTGTGGTCAAACCAGACAAGGGCATGGTTCCTGGACAGCACTTTACAGTCAAAAGTAGCATTATTCTGCGCTGGTCGGCAGCGAGCCACGGAACGGCCAATTTTGACAGGCTCATCCAGGTAGACATGACGCTCCTGAAATGGGTGAGAGTTCGGACGGCAAGTGAAGATAGCCAAGGCTGAAGGCATCGAGGACAGATTGGGGATGTCACGCCAAACAGGGATGAAGGGAAACTCTTCCTGATCCAGACTGCCTTCCACAAATTTTTATCTCAAATCTCCCCCACAATTTTACCTTAAAACAGGACAAATGTTACCTGTACATGAGATGCCTAACAACTCATTGTTGCAGTGCGTAAACTGATCCTGGCAATAATCCAGTGAAAAAGCCCCATTATGTCCTTTGATAGTATCAGCAGCACCCTGAAAAAAATCTAGAAGGTACAACTTTCAATCCATGCTCATCAGGAAGAACAGGAACAAACATCTGACTTTACAGAAGAGAAGCAAGAGTCCCTGAAGGTGGAGATGTCTTTAAATCCAAGTAGATGAGTCACACACAAATACTTGTGTTGGGGATTCAGATTGCCTTCTTTTTTTTTCTTCCGTGAACAGCACTTACCAAAATTTTGACCAATGTAGCATGAAAGCAAGGAAAGATTTAGGGGGTGGGTTTCTGGGAATAAAAAAGTTTAGCGTCCAAACTCACAGCCCAAATCAAGACTAGGAAAATGAGTATGAAGCATTCACTCCACAAGACAGTCAGTTTAGTTGATCCACATGACAGTCCACATTTCATCTTCTTCAGACATTAAGATAAAGTAGAGTGGGTGGTCCTTGACTAGGGGTAGCAAAGCTGCACGGTTCTCTTCCCCTACACTAGAAAAAAACTGACCTGAGGCTAGAGTTTCAATCGGTCACTCAGGTATGGAATTTGATAAAGGTTAGAGAGGGGCTTCAAACTCATCTTCACCCCAGGATAAACTAGGATGGGTCTTCCAGCACGAACTGAAAGGGTGAGGGCCTCCTCAACTCGAAGGGGAGGTGGCAGATAAGGGGGTTGCAGGTTGGGCTGACAGAAGGAGGGATCGCCCCTCAGACGGGGGGTGGATGTCTCAGTGAGGCGGGCTGCCTTAGGAGGGCAGAAGGGTGTTTCTCAGGGGGGCTAGCTACAGTAAGTCTCAGGGAGGAATCGCCCGGGGGTCTCCCGCCGCTCGGCCGAAGGGGGAGGGATCTGTTTCGCTCAGGGTCTCCGCAGGTGGCTGCGCATCGGGATGCCGTTTGTCGCTCTTTCCTGAGGTGCAGGGACTCCGCTAGCCCAGCGAGGCTGGCCCTGCTCCGGCTACGGGAGAGGCCTGGAGGCCGGACCCGGATGCCTCCCGTTCAGTGTCGTTCTCAGGCGGCCGCCGACAACGAAAACTTTCTTCTGACCTGCAAAACCAAAACAAACCGGATCAGGCTGAGCCCCGGCCTGGCGGCCCGCTCCCCCGGCCCGGAGCTCCCCGGCCCCGCGAACGGCAGAGGGGCACGCGAGGGCTCCGCTCCCTCCCTTCTTACCTTCCCAGCAGCAGCCGCCATAGTGACTAGAAACCTACCCGGTGTAGCAGCAGCAGCGCTGCCGGGGAGGGGAAGGGGGGGGAGCTGGCACCCGAGAGAGGGCGGAGCCGCTTTGAACTGGGCCTGACCGAAGGATACGCCGGCGACCGCCTACCTTCTCCTGCGCACGCGTCAATCTCGGTCGCTCAGCAGTGCGCAGTTGTGGAGGGCTTGCGCCTGCGTGCTGTGGAAAATGAAGCCGCGGCGGAACTTTGTTTCCCAGCCCTGACCCTGATGTTTCCTCCGGGCTCCGCTTCCGGGTTGGAGCGTGAGTAGAAGCGAGGAGAACTGGGACGGCGCTTTGAGGGTGGGGCGTGGCCGAGAGAGGCTTTTCCGAGAGGCTGGTACAGAGAAGTGTTGTCCTCTGTGGAGAGCCGGTGGAGGGACGTTTCCCAGAGAAGAGGGGCTGTTGCTCTGGGGTCATGGAGGAGGGGAAAAGCCATTGCTCCAAGGCTGGAGAAGGAGGTTCCATTGAGGAAGGGTTAGAACAGGGGTAGGCAACCTATGGCACGTGTGCAAAGGCGGCACATGAGCTGATTTTCAGTGACAGTCACACTGCCCGGGTCTTGGCCACCGGTCTGGGGGGCTTTTCATTTTAATTTTAAATGAAGCTTCTTAAATATTTTAAAAACCTTATTTACTTTACATACAACAGTAGTTTAGTTCTATATTATAGACATAGAAAGAGACCTTCTAAAAACATTAAAATGTATCACTGGCACGCAAAACCTTAAATTAGAGTGAATAAATTAAGACTCGGCACATCACTTTGGAAAGGTTGGTGACCCCTGGGTTGGAAGAAGGTAGAGCAGTCAGGCCTCAGAGATGCTGCCCTGACAGTGAGTGGCTAAGCAGGGCCCTAGTGCCCTTTTTCCACACACACAGTGGGGAAGTTGCTAAAAATTCACCCATTTCCTGGGGATGCATTCCATCATAATTTAAATAAAGCTCTAAGGCAAGACTGGACTTACAAACCTAAGTGTACTTTTAGTTCCTCCTGTCACCACCTTCTGTTTTCTCTCTGTATCTTCTTGCCTTAGCCTCAACTTGTATGTTCTTACCACCATGACATGAAACCTACAGCACTTACTTGCTAAATGTTGTGCAACAAAGCTATATTTTGGAGTGTCTCAGTGCAGTCATGGTTTCTGATTGATATAGAATAAGATGTGGAAAAGACATTAGCATGACTGAATTGAAGAAGAAAGACCAGGAGAGGACAGAGATTGGTGAGTCATCAAATACGGCTGTAATTTTGTCACAGGTCCTGATGGTCACAGAAGTCATGAATTTGAATTATCTGTGAAATATTGGAAATGACTGTAAAAAACAATGGTCAGCCAATGTCAAGTAAGACACAGCAGAAACAGAGGGGTCCAGAGACTGGCAATGAAATTGAACAGCAGCATGGAGAGACTTCCATGTGGATAAAGATGAAAAGAATAGGATTTAAATTTATAGAGGAGATGGATAAGGCCCCAATCTATCAAATACTTACACGTGTTTATATTACATCAATGGGGCTTGCTTACTGTATCTGAGAGTTTGCATCTCTTCTAGTGTGCTGCTTTCAAAGTAATGGTAACCAATGTTCTAAAAAGACAGATAGTGGGACAATGTTTTCCATGAGGGGCCCCTAATTCTGGAACTCACTTCTCACCCGGGTTTATCACCCAAGTTCTTTTTGTTTGTTTGTTTTATTTTTTTGTTTCCATGGGTTTTTTTTAATTTTGTTTTAATCTTCCACATTTACTGCAAGTTCCATTTATATTTGCAAATATTTGAGGAGAGATCAGTTTGAAAAATATGATAATTGTATGGGGGAGATTATTTTGGTAGGGTAATTTGGAAGGCTTGTAGCAGAGCTGGGAATTGACAGAGATCTGCATCCTAGTCTAGTACCTTTACAAGACAAATTTTCTTCAAAAGCCAAGCTATACACAGCCAATCTCTCACAAGAAAAGGAATTATTTCAGGGTATCAGGCAAATGCATTTACTGTGAACTGTATTACAGATAATCTGCACGTTTGAACTGCAAAAATTTTTTGTTCACAAAAATCTTTTGATATCCACTACAGGGTTCGAGGGAGATATGTGAAATCGAAAATATTTAATATGTGTGGAAAGTATACTATCTTTATTGTAAAAAGTCTCCTTTTTGCTGCTATGATGCAGTGATTGGAAAAGTAATAAATCTTTTCTTAGGTAGGAGAAGTGCTTTCACAAAATTAATTAATCAAGGGGAAACAGCATTGTGACATTTTGGTCATCCCCTCTGTCATTTGTTGAAACGATTCTATTGCAATACTTAGTAGAGTAGCTAGTATTATTTGAATGCATGGTAATTCAAGCCTCCAAAGTCTAATAGCAGCAGAGCATATCAATTCTGAATTGTGCAATGATCCAGTCTGAATCCCTGAAGAGCTTTTTGTCTGATAGCTATACAACAGAGAGGCATGGCCTGCAAATATGTTCTGTAGTAGGCTGTCACTTTCTTTGCTGATGCATTGGAAATATATGATGAAAGAACATGTCTCCAGAATGCTAATCTTTGGTTGGTTGCAGTGACAGAGAAGTATTTACTAATGGGTTATTTTCTGTTTTAATGGTTGTGTTGACAGGTAAATGGCCAGACTGTACTTAGCCTTTGTGCAAATAAGAATGTGTTGGGAAAGGCAAGAAGCCTGTCACAAATGCACTACATCAAAAGACTGGTCTACACTTAAAAGTTTCACCAGTACAGTTATTGGTTAGGAGTGTAATTTTTACCAATAAAAGCCCTATTGTCTGTGGATGCAATTATACCAGTATAAAAATGCCTTATACTGATATGATGTATTCCATTTCCTGGAACTCAACAAGTACTGGTATAACTACTTCCACACTAGGGGACTTTTCCCACTTAAGTATATTGGCTTAGTTAAAGCAGCAAAACTTAGGTCCTTATAGCATGTCTACATATCTTTGTTGTATCAATTTAACTATACAGTATCATTTTAAAAAGTATAACTATATCTATTTACTGAAAAAATCTATACTAATATAAAACCTTATATTGATTTAACTGCATCCACACTACAGATTGCATTATATTTAATTATAATTAATTTTATTGGTTTCCAAACAGTAATTTAAAGCCAGCATGACTGGTCTGAAAATCCTGTTAGCAATGACTGAGGAAGAAGTTGCTGCTGCAACATCCCTAATCAGTGCTTGGCATTACTCTGCAAAGGAGTGGACTTTCATACCTTTATGCCTCACTGAAGTTGAGGCATAAGGACACGTGGCCTGATCTGGCAGCAGGGAGCAAGAGAGTAGCTGCTACCTGAGAAAAAAACAGTGTAGGTTTGAAGCCTAAAGTTGTATAGATCTGAGGAAGTCCCATCCCATCTGCTGTACAAGACAACTAAGCAAAATAATAAAAGCAAGGCATCTATTATGTGTGAAATGTCTGTGATGATATGTACTAGCATAGTTAGAGGAAACTATTGTATTTAGAAAAAATAATATTACTTATTAAAAAACTAAAGTAGCATTGACAAATATTAGTATGTTTGTTGCTTTTTTCATTCCTTTACAGACACACTATCAACCTGTTAAGGCCCACACTTTCCTTTCCTTAATGGAAAGTAAAACCCACATAGTGCACCTGGAAAAGGACTTTTTAATATATTCCCATTCACAAACCTTTGTTAGCCTGGAATTATGGTTGAAATAAAATCTGTCACTTCAGGGAAGAAACATAAAACCCTGAGAAAATATTGTTTCTCAGAAAACAAATATTAGTTTGAAAATGCAAAAGACCCTCGAGTTGCTTGTGTGGCATTGATATGACCCAAAAAATACACCCTAAAGCGAAAAACAGCTAGTATGGGGGTGTTTAGAACATCACAGAGCTCAACATATATGCAGAAATGGCTTTTAATTACTTCTCCATTTCATAGATAGGGAATGGAGCACAGAATAATCTAGTGATTTGTACTGATTGCTTGTGTAATCCAGGGCAAAAGCCAGGAATAGGACAGAAATCTTTTACATCTCAGTCTAGTGTTTTAACCAGGAACAACATTATATCTCAAATACTCAAGCCCCTGCCACTGCAGGGCTCTCAAGTGTTGGTGCATCTCATTTCCTTCTGTTCTCTGCCTGTGACACACTAGTTGAATTCCCCTGAGGGCAGTAACACTGTGCTCTAATTCTGGTTGTTTGGGCTTGGTGTACAAGTGAGGGGGTGGCGTCTAGTGTCATGAACATGGACCTAGTAGTCTCTTCCAGCCTTAAACTCTGTGACAAGTGGCATGGCATGAGCAGTGGCAGCGAACAAGCCAGAGGGCACAGCGTAGGCCATGGCAGCAAGAGGGAGGAATTGGCTCCCTGATAAGTGTGAGGCCAGGCGTCAGCTACTATTAAAGGGCCAAAGCGGGGGATCACGGTTGTTAAGGAGGGACGAGCAGATCTCCCCTCCTCTGTGAGGCCACAGCGGGCAGGGCCACAATGGTCAAAGTCCAGAGCCTGCCCGAGACCTCCAGCCCCAGTGGCTGGACGGACCCTGTCGCCTCTTACAACGGGGAGAGCTTCGGAAACTCCCGCTTCTTTCCCTTTTGCCTGCTCCCCCGCTTGCGGAGGCTTTAGACTCTCCCGCTCTCCCCTCCCTTAGTCTGGACGCTCCCATCCCCGAGGACGACGGAGCGCGCAGCGTGTCACGTGATTCTCTTTCTACCCCCGCCTCCCTCGCCCCGTTTGTTTGCGGGCCGGAGCCGGCTCGGCCGCGGCGGTGCCATGTCCGTGCGGGAGCAGAGCCGCAGTGGCGCCCTCAGCGCGGCCTCGCGGAGCTCCTGTGAGGAGGAGGAGGAGGCTGCTCCGGGCCGGTGCCTGTCGCTGCTGCCCTGGGACCGTTTCTCGGCCTGGCTGCACTGCGTGTGCGTGGTGGGGTTCGACTTGGAGCTCGGCCAGGCCGTGGAGGTGAGCGACACGGGCGGGAAGAGGCCATGACTGTCGGTAGGGGCGGGAGGGCCCCCTCTCTCCCCTCTCGGTGGAGCTGCCTGTGCGCCGCTCTCGGCGGGGTCGCGCTGCGGTATCCCACCCTGGCTCCTTTGCGGCAGGGAGACTCGCCCGGCCCTTGGCACTGGGCGGGAGAGTGGTCCGGGCCGGGGGGCCGCTCTGCGCCTTCCCGGAGAGATGCCGACCGCCTAAGACTGTCACTGCACGGAGGCGCTTCACCTGCCTGACTCCGTCCTGCATGACCCTGCAGGGCAGCGGGGGAGGGAAAGGGAGGGGGCAATTGGGCCCCTGCTTTGAGGTGTGTTTAGTTCGGGCTTTTGACAGCGTTTTGTATAGAGTCAGTTTCAATATCGCTTTCCCGGGGTCGGGCACTTCCCCTATTGTTTGTGTCACACAGCAACAGAGGAAATTGAAAAAGAGAGAGATTTGATTGCATGAAATCAGAAAACTTGACTCAGAGGTAAGGGTAGTATATTGAACTACTTTAGACTCATGGTCTTAAAACAACTAGATTTTAAATGGACTGGGTTCCTCTACATTTGAAAATAAAAAACAGGCAAGTACCAAGAAAAGTAATAGAGTTAAGTAATTAACTTAAAATAATTGTTCAGCCTATACCATCACCCCTCAGTGCATTTTTCTGAACTATTGTCATCTTGATCCAAAATGAGTGTTTTCCACATTTCTCTAATAGTATCATTTTCGTAGTATCTAGGTGTTAAATGTTTAAAAGATGTATTGTAGCAGTCTGAGTGTAGATCATCTTCTCAATCTCCTCCAGATCACTAGTAAGTATATACTCTTAAGTTTCTGAAATGCAGACATTGTAGCTCTTAACAAAGTTGAAACAGACTTAAGCACATATCTTTGTATTATCCAAGAGAAATGTGATTAGAATAAATAGCGATAAGTAAATTAGAGTTAAAAATTTCATTTAGTTAGTGTTATAATGTATTGCTAACAACAAAGACAAATTAATTTGTTTACAACACATGACTTCAGTAAACATTATCCTTTTAGTTTTTCTCGCCAGTGAGGAGAGCTCACAGTGGCCCGTATTCAGCAAATGCTTATGCACATGCTTAATTTTTGCCACACAAGCAATCCCATAAATATCTGTGGGAATCTCTTTTAAAAATTAAGTATCTGCAGACTTAGGGTCTAAGACTTGTATCATTTAAACTGTCTTTAACCAGCAACACGATTTTCACGTTGAGTAACAAAGTACAGGTAACTTTCTCAACCCTATGAGATACTAAAAGGTATGAAAGTTACAAGGTGTACCTTTTTTTTCTCTTAGCTGAAATTAATGAACACACATCTGGTCTTCTGTGTTAACTCTTTCAAAGGAAAGAGGGAGCAATATAGTACCTTGTGTGAATAGAAAACTGTAAGTCTGCAAAGTACTTAGTAAGGCTGTCATATATATTTTCTTTTCAAACAACCTGTAAAATTTAGTGGTCTGCAGTGCCCACTATTTTCAAATCATTTTGAATTGCCTTTATTTATGAATTGTCGCTTAGGCTCTTGCCATTAAATGGGGTTTTATTAACGCTGGTTTGCTGAAACTCTGCTATTCATGGTTTAGGCATTTGAATACCATTATAGCAAATTAGATTCTATCCCTGGATCTGCCACAGGTCCTATGTGGTATGAGGCAAGTAATGTAAACCAAATCTTTCCTCAAGGATCTGTAGTGGTTACAAACCCTTTTGCCCCCGTCATCTCCAGCCTCTCTCCGCCACTGCTGCTATTCCCATCCTCAGCCTCTTTCTGTGCTTCTGCCTGTGTCCCCTGTTCTTATCTGTCTCCCTCCTCCCAGTTCTTTAGCTATCCCTGGCTCCTATTTTTACCCTGTCCTCTCCTTGGTTCTGTTCCCCTCTGATCTGTCCCTTTCTCCCCTCATTGCATTCTTCCCACCACCAATTTCTCACCTCTGTGCCTTCAAATCAGGCAGTTTCTTCCTCCTCATTGCTTGGGCACCAACAATGGGAGAATTGGGAACATTTGTCCCCAGTTCTGATACTTTGGCACTGCACCAGTCATCAGGAGGGTAAAATGCAGGGAAAGTGTTGGCTTCATCCCTGCAGTCCTGGAATGGAGCATGCTTAGTTGCTCTGTTGGGATAGTACACACACAGTCCGGTTGACATCTGTTAGGTGTGAAGTACTGGAGCATGCTCCGTACTGATGGAAACTTCACATAATTAAGCTGCCTAATTCTAGCAGTTCTCTACTGAGCATATGAAAACTGAGATTTTTCAGAGGATTATAAAGTGGTGAAATTTTGGCTGACTTTCATGGTGGCCCCAACAAGGCACACCCTTGACACCTTGCTGATCTCCCCACCTCCTGACAAATTCCAAGTATTTCTTCTAAAGCATGGAGGCACCAAGACTTCTCAACATAATAGTTTAAAAAAAATTTAATATGGGAGAAACATTTTCCTCTTATGTCATTCTAAGAAATGTCTGGATAGTTTTAGCTCTTCCCCCACCCCCAAAAAGAAGAAAATAAAATTAGTCTGAGGCAGGCACCAAGCATGGAGAATTTCCAACCAAACAGTTTGGTAAAGGTATAGGCAACTGATACCCCACCCCTCTCCAAACTTCCCTCTCCCCAAAAAAACAATCTTGTAACAGAAAGTTTCAGGCAGCCTAAACTAGAGATGTTGCTACCTGCGCTGCCTATAATCAGATGTAAACTGATCTAAATAAGAGTGTTAGTATTAAGTGTTGCACCAGTTTAACTAAATTGATATTTTAAATAATAGTTTAAACTGGTGCATTTTCTATGTAGATAAGGCCTAAATTTCTGTGCTGCTAAGATCCATGCTACTTCTGTCTGTGAGGTGCTCTTTGTGACATCTGAAAAGGATGAGGCCCATTTAATAATAGAAAGGAAGACCAATGAAAACCTAGGCTACTACTACTACAGGTGATGTTGGTTTCTTGGTATATGGCAGTTTAACTTCTGAGTATTTAGTGAATTGGTGCTCCAGCATATTATCAGAGGGTGATATGCTGCTGAAGATCTTGCACTTCTCATGAGAGAAATTAGCTGCTATCTACCCATGATTAATAAAATTTGGCACATTTTGCATTGGTAGAATGAAATTCCTGTATCCTGGCTGTATTTCAGTGTTGAAAATTACATTAATCCTACTTATATTTCCCTTGCATTTTCAGTTGGAGACAGTATAAACTTCCTATCCTAAACTATTTGAGTGCTGAAATTTAATAAAAAGCCAAACTGGATTTCAGTGGGGCACTAAGTTATTCTCTTGTATGTGTAAGAGAAGATTGTGTGTGTGTGTGTGTGTGTGTGTTTCAGATTTGTAGTAAGAGGACTTAAGTTGTTAAAGATGGAGTTTGTAGTAGTATTGTATTAAGGTTGCTTACTACTCCTATTATATGGCCACTGCTTCCAACTGAATTGAGCTCTTCCGTAAGGTTAATTGCTTGGGTTGAACTTTTTCATACTTAGTCTTTAGAGCCTTCTGTTGAAATGTTTGGGGAAAAAACTTGAGCAAAACAAGTTTAGCTGTTTTTGAAAACAAAGTTAGGGGAAAATAGATTGGTTTGCCAAAATTATGTTTTGTAGTTTTATCTGAAACAGTGCTGTTACAAACCATGGGGTACTAGGAATTTGAAATTTGGCAGGGCGCTGATCTTAAGGTTGGAGAGATGTCTTGTGATGTCACTGAAAATCCATTAAGATTTTGTCACTTTACAAGCTTCAGAAATTTGCCATTTGTATATGTGCAGTAGAGCTTGTTCAGCACTTGTCCCTTTATTTACTGATGCATCCATCTACATTGTGCATCCTCCAAGCTCACTTAGCCTCCCACGTCATTCTGAAATGGCTATGTAGTCCAAAAACTCTGTAGGGATACAACAAAATGGTGGCAGCAGCTGTTGCTGCTCTCATCAAAATATCCCTTGACCTAGAGGAGGTTATACTGCGCTGGGAGTCAGGAGATCAAGAATTCATGTCTTCACCTTTATCACTGATTAGTATTAATGATATGAAGTTTATAACCCTTATTATTAAGCCAGGTCTCATACTGCCATCCTAGGATGGAGGAAAGCTTCCCTCGTTCAAAAATTAGTACATAATCATGTACTTAAAGACTGTAAAATTAAAGTTGCAGGGTTGACCTTGATTATGATACTTCCTGATTTTTAAGAGCTTGTCTCCTAGTTTCATAGAACTTAAGGCCAGAAGGAACCCTCCTATCATTTAGTCTGACCTTCAGTGTATCACAGGCAATTAAATTTCACCCAGATACTCTAAAAGCAAGGGCTTTAGTTAGACCAAAGCACTTCAGTCCTCAGGAGACTAAACTATGCCCAGTGGGCAGAGAATAGAAATGACTAAGGTGCCACCAATGTCTGAGGCCCCTATAGTAGCAGGAATTGATTAGGTGAGATACTGAGTTTGTGAACCATGTGTCATGCTTCAGAGGAATGCAAAAAACCTGTGAGATCCCTGCCAATTTGACCTGGGGTAGCACTCCTTCCTGACCCCGTATTTGACTATCTGTCTGACCCTGAGCATCTGAGCAAGACTGACCAGCTAGACATCTATAAAGAGGATTCTTGGAATCACCTCAGAGTGCTGATTTATAATGCTTCAGACGAAGGTAAAACCCACCCCCAGAATGTGTACGAGAATGGCTGTACATCAGGGGTGTGTGTGTGTGTGAATTCTTTCCTGACCACTATAGGCAACTGACTGAAGCCTTGAAGAATGAAATTTGATTATAGTCATTATCTTAATGCAGACTGTAAACATAGTGAGCATGATGAGGGCTGTGCAAGCCATTCTGTTCTCTGTATCACCCACGAAGGAAAGGGAAGTCTTTGTAAATTTAACGTTCTTTTAAAGCAGTTTTTGTATGTACTTCTAATTACCTCAAGATAAATCTTCAGTGTACTGGTCAGTCTAAATATAAAATATTTTGCCCTTTTCATGGTCCACTATTGGACTCATCTCCTATAAATACAATTTGAGTTTTAAGTTAAAGGGTAAAATTTTGATCTCTATTAAAGTTATGGGGTTTTTCCATTACTTCAGTGGGGCCATGATTCCATCCAAAGTGTTTTAAACTTTGGAACATACCTGCCCTATTTCTCCAGGTGACTTTTTTTAAAAAACAATAGCATGTCAGATCAGTCAAAGGGCATATGAGGAGTAAGCTGTGCATTTATTTCAAATGACAACTCTGTACTTTGTCGCTCTTCAGTTGCTTCATGCACACAATTTTAATGTTTTTTGCAGGGCTTTGGAGCAGTGCTCCGGCTCTGCTTCAGCTCCAGGCAAAAATCCGCAGCTCCACTGCTCTGCGCTCCAGCTCTGGGCTCTGCTCCAAAGCCCTATTTTTTTTTTTTAATCATCTCAAGTGGCTGCAGTAGCAATTATGTTAACTCTGTCTAGTTAAGGGACGATGTTGCCTGGAGTGAACACTGATTCTCAGAAAACATAATCTAACTAATTACCATCCTTATTCAGTCAATTTCTACCTTTTTTTTCCAGATGTGAGGGAGAGACAGTAAGCTTACATTTTTTTTGCACCAGTGAGGTTTTTACAGTGACTCGTTGAGAAGACAAGTTATGATATAACTAGCAGCTGTTATAATGAAGACTATCTGACTAGGAAAGAGCAATGATTTTGAGGAGTGTGAAAGTCAAACTCTAGCAGATGGAAAAAAGGATAGTGTTGTGAAATGTGATTTCTCTGCCGTGTACTGAAACTAGGATAGACATGGACAAGTCAGTGAGTACTGCATCATAGCAACTATTTAAAAGACAAACTTATTACAGTCTAAAGTTATCCATTCTGTTTTCAAACAAAATGACTTTTTTTTTTTTGTAGGTAATATATCCTCAGCATTCAAAACTTACAGATAAAGAGGTAAGAGCTATTACATATACAGTACATAGTACGTCACTTTAAAATTGTGTGTTTCAGGAAATATAACTGCTCCATTGTGTGTTTTTCATTCCAGAAAACCAGTATTTGCTATTTGTCTTTTCCAGATTCCAATTCAGGTAATCTTTAATTTGTCATCTGAAATCGATGTGTATTCTATTTCCAGACCAAACTATACTAAGACAGAATTAAGTTTGGTCATACTTATCGGTAATTTAGGGTAAACCTGTATTAAAAAGAATGTTATGATTATCCACTCCCAGCCCCACCCCAAGCATTACAAACCAAGATCAAATTCACAGTTTGACCTTAATTTAATATAGGACTGTCAAGCATTTAAAAAAAATAATCACACGATTAATTGCGCTGTTGAACAACAATAGAATACCATTTATTTAAATATTTTTGGGTATTTTCTACATTTTCAAATATATTGATTTCAATTACAACACAGAACACAAAGTGTACAGTGCTCACTTGATTATTTTTGATTACAAGTATTTGCACTGGATAAAAACATAAGAAATAGTATTTTTCAATTCACCTAATAGAAGTACTCTAGTGCAATCTCTATCATGAAAGTTGAACTTACAAATATAGAATTATGTACAAAAAAATCTGCATGCAAAAATTAAAAAATGTAAAATTTTAGAACCTGCAAGTTCACTCAGTCCTACTTCTCGTTCAGCCAGTTGCTTAGACAAACAAGTTTGTTTACATTTGCAGAAGATAATGCTGCCCGCTTCTGGTTTACGTCGCCTGCAAGTGAGAACAGGCATTCACATGGTATTGTTGTAGCCGGTATCGCAAGATATTAATGTGCCAGATGTGCTAAAGATTCATATGTCCCTTCATGCTTCAAACATCATTCCAAGGGACATGTGTCCATGCTGCTGACAGGTTCTGCTCGATAACAATCCAAAGCAGTGTGGTCCGACACATGTTAATTTTCATCATCTGAGTCAGATGCCACCAGCAGAAGGTTCATTTTCTTTTTCGGTGGTTCGGGTTCTGTAGTTTCTGCATTGGAGTGTTGCTCATTTAACACTTCTGAAAGCATGCTCCACACCTCGTCCCTCTCAGATTTTTGAAGGCACTTCAAGGTTTAAGAATCTGGGTTGAGTGCTGAAGTTATGTTTAGAAATCTCACACTGGTACCTTCTTTGCATTTTGTCAGATCTGCAATGAAAGTGTTCTTAAAATGAACAACATGTATTGGGTCATCATCCGGGCCTGCTATAACATGAAATATGTGGCAGAATGCAGGTAAAATAGAACATACAATTCTCCCCCAAGGAGTTCAGTCAGAAATTTAATTACCACATTTTTTTAACAAGCATCGTCGATATGGAAGTACGTCCTCTGGAATGGTGGCCGAAGCATGAAGGGGCTTACGAATGTCTAGCATATCTGGCATGTAAATACCTTGCAGTGCCAGCTACGAAAGTGCCATGCAAATGCCTGTTCTCCCTTTCTGGTGACATTGTAAATAAGAAGTGGGCAGCATTATCTTCCGTAAATGTAAGCAAACTTGTTTGTCTTAGCGACTGGCTGAACAAGAAGTAGGATAGAGTGGACTTGTGGGCTTTGAAGTTTTACATTTGTTTTCTTTTTGAGTGAAGTTGTATAACAAAAAATCTACATTTGTAAATTGCAGTTTCACGACAGATTGCACTACAGTGCCTTTGAGGTGAATTGAAAAATACTATTTCTTTTATCATTTTTATAGTGGAAATGTTTGTAATAAACAAGATACTTTAATTTCAATTACAATGCTGAATACTATATAGTTTTAGAAAAACATCCAAAAACATTTAATTTCAATTGGTATTCTATTGCTTAACAGTGCGACTAAAACTGATTAATTATGATTTTTTAATCATAATTAATTTTTTTGAGTTAATCGCATGATTTAACTGCAATTGACAGCCCTAATTTAAAATATTAAAATCTAGTTATTTGTACTGTGGTAATCCGTTGGAACCCCAATTTATTATGTGTAAGAGAAATATTAGGAATATTAGCTTGTGATTGTGTGCTTTTCTCTAGTTCTTTTTCTACCTGATGATCTCAAAGCATTTTACAAACAGTGACTATATCTTTCAATATAACTATGAAATGGATGGGGTTGTACAGATGGGGAAACTGAGGCACAAATATTTAAGGTTAGTAGCAGGTGGGAATATTGGATTGAAAGAATTAAATGCTTCTAACATGTTAAAGGTCTGTGTTTCATTGTTATGAAAGCTTGTCTAGAAGTAGAATGTATTTTCTTTGTTCTTATACCTGCGGTAGAGGAGCAGTTCCTTCATGTGCCCTGCATACAATTAATTTACATTCTGAACCATGAATTGTATTACCCTCACCTGAGATTACTCTAAATGTTAACGGTTACAAATTTATCCAACACTTAAAAATCACATGGGAAAGTATAATGTATCAAGAATAAAATCGAACTTTAAACTCAGAAATAGTACTAACGTACTTTTAGAAAGATTAGATTAAATCATTCTAGTAGTATAGTGTATAACACTAGATTAATTTGAGGAGAGTAACCATTGTTTGTTGCTGATAGTGCGACTTACTTTAGAGTTCCTATCATCATGGTCGTGCTTGAAAAAAGATATAAATCATGAGAATCCTTCCCTGGATGAAAACACTATTCCAGAGGTTAGTCTGGAAAATTGATTATATTAACAAATAAAATAAATAAAGCTATACAGCTTGAAGATATTTTTTTGTCAGGCTTTAAATCTGAGAAGGAAAGCTTAATGCAACATAAAAACAAATTCTGAAGGAGATTGTTAGATCGTGCCTCTTGATTCTGCTGCAAGCTATCAGGCCTTTCATGGCATAGACTGTATCAGGCGGTGTGACAATGAATTTTGTTGAAAAGTTATCAGTTGATACATATGTTTATTTCTAGAATATAATATAAGTAGATTTTATAGGGGTAATAGATTACTTTCAGAGCAAAATATGAATGTTAATTTTCTTTAGTTTCTTATGCAGACTTGCCTCGTACTGTCTTTCAAAATAATTGAAGCAGATGCTGGTGAGGTGTGGAGGCGAAACATGTGCTGTCCATTTTGCCTTTCTTTTGTACAGCAGCGGTCTTCAGAGTTTTTCCTCCACGGTCCCTTTTCGCAGAGGAAAAACTCACGTAGCCCCCGAGGGAATATGTCCACCGAAATGCCGCCACGGCATTTCCGCGGCGGCATTTTGCCGGGACAAAAATAGACTGCCCAGGTGGTCTCGCTCACCCCGAGGGGTGCGTGCACCACACTTTGAAGACCACTGTTGTACATCATTTCTATTATTTGTTCATTGCTGTGACAATTAATTTAACTTGCCTATTTGCTGATCATGGTTGTTGAAAGGAAATTGGTTTAAGACATTATTGAAGTAACTAAATATACTGAAATGGCCATAAAAATAAGAGTTAGTTAAATAAAACGCTAGTGACATAACTGCTCTTTTTCCTTTAGTTCTAATCTGCCTGACAAATAGAGCAGCAGAGTTTATATTGAAGTAACTATGGTTAAAAAACAGTAGTCTTGTGTTTGATGCTGCATAGATGGTTGTAGAAGGAACATTCACCTACCTTCTCAGATAAATTACACAAATAGAAAGAAGCTGTTAAATAAATAGCTTCCGAGTCCTGAACAATCTAATAGTATGTGTAGTCATTTGGTATTAATTATTCTAAGGATAACTTATTTTCAGGGCTTGTCTACATGGATGCCTTACATCGGATTAGTTGGTTAGCTCTGAATGCAGCGCATTAGCTGTATTAAAATAAAGTCTGTCCAAGCTGCTTTGTTATACTGGCTGCTCTGTTTGTTTGAGTTAACTGCACAGATTTCCCATGGTACAGTGTTCTGTTGCTCTGCTGTGTGCTCAGGGATTTTTCTCAGTGCATCGTAGGATGCTTACTGAAACCTACAGGAATTTGGAAACTTGAGGTCAAACCAACACCAAATGCATGATTCCTCTCTTGCCATCCCATAATTCATCCATATTTTGCCAGCGACACTTTTGAACTGTCAGGCAACATGGAGGGCACACTGCTGTGATCATAACAGTCATTAATAAAAATAGGATAATTCACATGCATTGGCAGTTATGCAGTTAGATGAATTTGGCTGGGCATCTGTGAACAGCTTTGGATGCCACAGCAGTATGACTACAGGTAGACATAAAATGAAGGAGTTACCTTTTCAGGGCATTTTTCTGGAGCAGTTTTATTCAGTTTAGCACCACTTTGGTGTTGTCATGAGATGTTTAATGCTTTTAAGATAGTGCTGCTGTGCCATGTCATCAGCATCGCAATGCATATGGCTTTGTATGGATGGGGCTTCTGAATTGCATTTGGGTTTTAGACAAGGCCTGTGTTCCTATTCTTTGAGCTACCACCACCACCACACCAGGCCAAAGACTTTAGCAACAGGAAATGGTTTTTCTCCAGGATGCTGCAAGGCCTACTAGGTCATCGTGAAGGTCACATTCTTAATGTAGGGTGTTTGGGAAAAGTCCATAATGCTAAAATATTTAGAAATTCAGGTCTACTTTCTGGAATGAATTTTTGCTCCCCAAGCCACTATGGGTCACTAACGGAGTTATGATTTCTCCTGTCATTTTGGGAAACCAAGCCATACCCTTTGCTTCCCTGGCTTATGGAGCTTTTACTGGACACTTGAATAAGAGAAAGGAGTGATTAACTATACCCTGAATAGTCACAGAATGACAGTGGAGCATGCATTTGGAAGTCTGAAAAGGAGGTAATGATGGTGCTTTCCATCAAGGTTGGATGTTTTTCATCATTATGCGCCTTGCGTGATAAGTGCTTGGCATATATTGCACAACATCTGTGAGAACAAGGGAAGAAATCCTGGACGAAGGGTGGGAGCAGGTGGTAGGGAGACTTTCTGACGTTATGGACAGCTAGAGAGGGTATCTTGCAAGGAGGATTATTTTCTGTGGTCCATAACACCAAATAGTTCACTTAAAAAAAAAAAAAAAAAAAAAAAATTGCATGTGGACTCAAAGCACTGTAAGGCAAACTGAAGTTACTCTGATGTATCATCCCTGTGTAGACAAGTCCTCAGTTAAATTCTGTTGAAATCAAGATACCATTATTTCCTCCCCCCCCCACCCCATTTTTGTTTTCTCATAGGTTGTCTTGGAGACACACAGTTTTGTTTTAGATTCCGACAGTCTTCTGGTAGGAGGCTTTCACTGCATTGTATGCTGGACCAGCTGGACAGAGACTTACCAGTTTCCTTAAAGGTTGGAAATACACTAAAAGGAAATATATTCCAGTTTAAAAACAGAAAGTTCAGAAGTACACTTAAAATGTAGCACAGGTACCTTAACTCTGATCTGAATTTTTGGTGTTGGTGTCATAATGACCAAATTTAATTAAAAGAAGTTGATTAAGAAACATTTTCAAAGAGAAATATTAATCAAATTCCTTCTTTTGTTGCATGCCATTACTGGATGGTATTTGAATTGTAAAGTATTCTAGTAGTTATCACTTTTATTAAGTGCTTTTTCTTTATATATTAATTGCTAGATAAGCAGTGTGGTACAGGGAAATTCCATCAATGACCAGATCCACTCCACGTGTTGCCTTGAAAACTAAAGATAGAAAGGAATCAGATCCATAGTCCTGAATAAATAATTGATTTGGTTTCTTAATGAAAAATAAAAATACTTTCCAAGATTTGAATTCAGAGTTCTGTTTTTCTTTTAGCTAATGATGACATCACCTGAAGCAAAACTGCACTTTCTGAATTCCTTTACAAAACTAATGATCTTTATCTACTTTTGAGAAAATACAGAACCCTGAACTCAATCCTTGATTGATAAATATAGATGGAAAAGGTTGTGAATTCTTGAGTTTAGGGTGGATGGAAACGGTTTGAATACTTTGTGCTAAAATACGTTTGTTTTAAGTCAGTGTATTCTTTTTCTTAATGCTTTGGGAATGTTTTAGATAAACATTTTAATGTGTGCTTTTAAACAGTTCATAGTCATATGATTTCAATTAAAACCAAAATCAGGAGACTAAAATTTAAATTACTAAAATATGAAAAGGAAAAGAAAAACATCTCGAATATTTACTGACAATGTCCACAGACAGCCTAGAATGAAGGATTCCATATTAGTCAGAGACAAGTTTTAACTTAGGCTAAGGTTTTATCGTGGTTATTTTTAGTAAAAGTCACAAACAGGTCATGGGCAATAAACAAAAAATTCACAGAGCCTGTGATCTGTCCCTTACTTTACTAAAAATAACGCGGGGGTGTAGGGTAGGGCTAGTTAGGGGGCAAGGAATGGAGTCCTCTGGGGGATTCACAGGCTGAGCCTCCCCACCATTCCAATGGCTGCAGCTGGGGTCTCAGCCATGGGGGTACACAGCCCCCCATTCTAGAGCTGGCCACAACTGTGGGACAGGGGTGCACAGTCCCGACTGCAGTCCTGCCAAGCTGCTGGGGGGATGGGGGACACAGCCCTGGGAAGCTGCCATCTGGGCAGGGGCACATGGCCCTGACCTCAGCCCCCAGCAAAAGTGGCCAGGCTGGTGCTGCAGAGTCCTGATTCAAGCCAGACCCAGTTGTAAGGCAGGGTGCACATTTCCTCCTCTTTCTCCTGGAGCTCTAGAAGTCATGGAGGTCTGGTAAAATCACGGAATCCATGAACTCCATGTCTAAATCATAGCCTTAGTCGTAACATATGAACTGCAATCCAAGTATATGGTGTGTGCATGTTGATTGTTTAAGATAATCTGTATTGTCAAACGATAAATTTTAAACAATTTTTTCTTAGGTCAGTAGAAGTTCTTTAGTTCACCGTTAAACCTTACACTATGTAGCATAGCTTTTTTTTAAAAAAAAAAAAAAAAAAAAAAATTTCAGTATTGCATGTTGTTTTTCTTACTGATAATTCATGCCAAACTGTTGATGAGCCAATTTATATTGGACTTTCTGATCGTGTTTTCCAGGGGAAACTAAGTCTGGTTGCAGAAAATGTCAGGGGGACATGGGTACAAGGAGAATAGAAACAGCAAGCACAATGAACAAACAATAAGTCCAGGTAGTGCTACGATAAGTCCATCTTGAGCTTTTTTGTTCAAGAAGCTGTAGAATTTTTAGGTCCAGTAAGGAGGATGAAGCAAATTATTCTTTCACTTCACCATATATATCAAACTTAGAGTATGTAAGAAAACATGATGTTTTAAATAACACACAGAATGTTAAAAAATCGGGAACAGTCTTTATTTTCAAAATTATTGCTATTTTTTTTTTAACAGAAGGACCCTGCACATTTCTATGGCTATGTATATTTCAGACAGGTTCGAGACAAAACATTAAAAAGAGGCTACTTCCAGAAGGTAATCAAATATCTTACTAGAAAAACATATACAACATCAATTCCAGGGGCCATTAGACTTGAAGCTCAATAAGGCAGAAGTAGTGTCTCATGCTTTTCTTTTCATTTCTTGAGCACCAATATGCTCAGAACTGTAATATGACTTATCTACCATTGAACTATAGGTACAAAATAAATTGTAGGGCATTCGTTGTGTTCTTCTCACTATAAATGTTATTAATACATCATTATTTATTTTATATAGTCTGCATGTATATCTCCAAAATAATTATATCCACAGTATTTTTTAGTAAGAGTATCTCATCAAACAGAAGAAAAATAGAAAGTTTGTTTTTTGTACATTTTAGTTTATAGGATCAGAGAAATAGATTCCTGATTACTGAGAGTGAAAACACTTATAATATTGAGCTGATGAACGTTACAATGTGAAGAAGCAATACTAGAAAGTAACTCAGACTAGGTGGTTTATAGAAATTTTATCAGTAAAATTCCTGCCACACTGGTGAAATTAAGTAATGATGTTGGTAAATGGTTGGAGAATACTGTTCTGAGAAAACTGTGCTTACTGGCTTTAGAACTGTTGTAGCACATTTTCAAGCTGTAGGGTGGGCCAGGCTTTAAATAGTACTAATTTTTATAGGAGAAAATTCAACAACACAGTTGATATTATCAGTCCTTTCTAAGTTTCTTCTTATATTTACATCTCATAGCTGGTGATCCTCTCCTTTCCCATTATTGGTTCTGATCTAGACCTTTTATAGGTTCCCATATCTGGAAGGTGGAAAGGTGTGTACGTGTGAGCTAGTGCTGGGTGACTCTACTCTGAAAAATGCTCAATTTTTTGTTGTGTTGTTTTTAAAATGCTTTGCTCAATCTTCTGTGAGTGAATATTTGTGTACTTCAGTGTCAAATAATTTTAGCTACTTTTCACTCTTGTGAGCCCTGCAAATCCAACAAAACTACAACAGATTTAGCTGAATTTTATTCTGGCTTTTATCTAATCAACAGAATTGTTAACCAAATTCTAATTGTAGGGCTAATCTTTACTCTCCTTAGAAACTTGCATAAGTACAGCTGAGGGCAGAATTTGGCTTGCAGAGTATAAATTACTGGTGATGGTGCACAACCCAGAAAGAACTCAGTTTGTCTTTAAGTCTCCTGGTTGAGCTGCAGGTTAGGCTGTTGTTAGAGCCACCTGTTTAATTATAGTAAACCAAGCAAGCTTAACACAGAAGCCTTTGTATTGTACACAATCACACCATGCCATTTGTTTTTCAAAGCCAAACTACACTATATTGAAACAATAAATTGGTAGCTGCTAGAATTTATAGATCTGTTTTATTATTACTTGTAGTTACACATTTGAAAACTCACACATGTTACTAAATGATTGGGTTTTTTTGTAAAAATACCTTTTACTACTTTTGGAAAGGACACAATTAAATTGATTTAATCTTGGATTGTTTTGCTGCTTTCTTTATTCCAGTCCTTGGTACTCATCAGCAAACTACCTTATATTCATCTTTTCCATGCTGTGCTTAGGCATATAGCACCAGAATATTTTGTAAAGAATGAACCTTTCCTGGAAGCAGGTTAGTTAATACTATTTTATTGGCTTGGAAATGCTCATAAAAGATTATAGAAATTCCATGCAACAAATGAGCTAAATAATGATGATTTTTTTCTAGCTTGTTAATAACAGGAAAAAAAAAGATTGTAGCTTGCAAGTATTTTCCATCTGGGTGGGCTGTTAGTTAAACTCTTAAAAATTGTGTTGGAGACTTTTATTATCTAGAAGATTATAATATGGTAGAACCTGACCCCTTCCAAGGGTAGCACAGTGCTCCTCATTGAAGAGCCAGAAGTCCGTCCTCTCAGTCAGGCAGCCACCTGCTCAACACAGGTAGCTGGTAGCCTCTGTAATTTGCTCTCCTTGCAGTTTGGACTCATTCTCACAGGGAAAGGTATAATAGCTCTTGAGCTTTTGCTGATGAAAGGGGAGAGCAGGTGGAGGAGGCAGTAATTTTTTAATGGCTTCCTTATGCCCACTGGATCCTCTGAACTTCCGGAGGTACTGATATGGGGACCTACAAAAAGAATCTGGGTTTGCCTCCATCTCCCAGAAGCAACAATAGGAGACTATCAATAATAAGTGACTCATACCTATCTCAGAGCTTCATTAAGTTCCATAAATGATCCAGATGTGAGATATGCCCAGGCTGGTTCTTGTTCTAGTCTTGTTGCTTTGTGCTGCAGTGAACAGCAATTTTGGAATCCACTTTCAGTGGGGATTTGCAATTTACTGAAGTGCATATTAGCAGGGTTTTACTGTATTGTATCCCAACCTTGAATCAAAAACCAGCTTTTTCTTCTGTGCTTAAAGCTCGCACTTGCTGAACTAGTGAACAGTATTCACAACTGCAAATTTTAGAAAACCTGTAAGCTTTCTAACCAGATGGCTTTCATTGGCATATCACTAATATTTGTTTATCTTTAGAAAAATTTAGTTGCAAACTGTGCTCATGGCTAATCTGTATAATCATATGTTCCTTTTACTCTCTCTTGTTGTGTAGTTGTGCTTATCTAATACAATGGAGTCCTGATCCTAATTGTAGCCTCTGACTGCTACTGTAATGTAAATAAAAGGAAAAGAAGACAGTGATACTTTCTTATTGGACCAGTAAATAATTTACAATACTTTATATTAGAATAACATGCACCATTGAACTTGTCTGTTGTAGGCAATAAGATGTCTTCAGAATGTGAGGCATACAAAGTAGATGACTAAGTGAGACGGTCTCAGGGAAGTGATGCTGTTAGGGACAAATGTTAATTTAAGACTTAAATTGTTCAGTATGTGTACAAGTAATTTGAATTTCTAGGAGTATAGGATATATAAACTAGATATGCAACATACCATACCTGTTTGACTCTGTTTTTCAGTTTGTAGTGATGTTGATCATTGGCCACCACCAGTCCCAGGGAAAACACTAAATTTGCCTATTATGGGCATTATAATGAAGGTAAATGTACTGCTTTTTATTGGGTTTCCCCCTCCCCATTTACCATATATATTAAATGTGTTCTGCCTTGTTTTCATAGTTAAGATTGGGAGGATTCAGATTAAATTTCCTGTAGCACATTGGAGAAAACTTTAAAATATTTAGGGCTAAATTTTCTACTATATAAATGTAACACCATTCAAGTCAGTGGAGATACACTGATGGAAATTGGAGGAAAATCTGGCTCGTCCTCATTGTTTTACAATATTTTACAATTCTGCAAATCAGTCAATATATGGGGCCTGGCAGTCCAAGTAATTAAGCAACTTAAAAACTATCCCTACCCCTAATATTAAATTTTAAAAAATTAAAAAAAAAAACAATTAAAAAAGCTTAAGCTAGTACGCACTAAAGTAAACCATAGCAACTGCAGTGACTGGATGGGAATAGGAACTGAAACAGTTGGGAGCCACATTCCTTCATAGCCTTGAATGGATTTCATGAATGCAGAGTTTGTGACTGCAGAATTGCTGTTAGCAAATGGTTCGAGGCTTGTGTCCAGAGGCGTATGCATGCTCAACGATGGAGATCTGTGTGAGACAATTCCGGAATAATAAGCTGTTCTTACTAGTAAAGCAGTATTCTGTTTTTATTCTAACTTCTAATTGGCAAGAATTGGATCTGCCTTATTTTAGGGTCTCTTCTGTTTTTCTAAATTCTGAATATTTAATTCTCAGATACAAGAAAACAGAATGCTCTTTTACAATGGCTTTATTTTTTGGATTTAGTTACTCGAAAAGTGTGGGAGGCTGCTACTGACACTTTCAGCTGTATCATGCCCCCCCATCTCTCCAAGGCAATTACTAGCTCAGTTTCAGTCTGTGCTCCTGAGCTTCCATTTCTCACTGGTTTCCAGTATATGATATGATTTCGGGTTGCAGTGCTAACAGCTGCAGCTGCATAAATATTTTTCAGTTTGTTTCGGTTTCAACCAATATTTACAAAGAACCTGAGGTTCTGGGGGGAGACGTTCTCAATGGTAACTACCATTTTAAACTGAGAAGTGTAAAACCTATGTAGGCCATTTCTTTCCTAACTTCTAAAATGCAACATGTTCTGAGCTCTGTTTTCATTAGGATTTTTTCTATTAAAATGAAACTTTCAGCCTGCCTTTGGTAAAACAAAAACAAACCCATCATACTCTTATTTTTAAAAATATTTAGTTATGTAATATTGTGTAGGATACTTTAGCATTAATATAGTTCTTGTAGCTGTGGTCTCTAGCTAGATTTTCACTATTGGCTGGGGTGGGATGGGGAGGAGTGTGTTAAATATCACTCTTTGAACTAGTATCCTCTTATTTATTATTTTCCAAAAAGTTCAGCCTGAGACAGACAGCCTGCATGGAAAACTTCGGCCCAAATAGTTAAAATTTGACAAAGTTATAAGCAACTGAAAACAAGGTCTTGTAATGGTAAATATCAGGCAACCTTAATAGGCAGTGCTATGAGCACTGCCTGAAATGTCTCAAACTTGGTATTCTAAGCTGAAACTAGCTGGATATAAGGAAAGCTAATTACTTTTCTTTCCCTCCTAAGGTGCGGATTCCAACAAGTCATGACAAGCCTGGAACAACCCACATAGTACAGTTCACACACCAGGTAGATATCCGATATTGCTAGTGTACAGACCACTGAAAGAGAGCCGGTATCTTTCGGTTTTAAATTATTACTATTTTGGTGTATTCTAGATGTGTGAATTATAGCATTTTGGTGCTGATAAACCCAACATATCAGTTTTCTTGCTTTTTTTGGATGAATAAATTAAAGCAGGTTGAGATGGTTTACTTTGTCTGTACAAAGTTTAATGAGCTTGATCTTAAAGAACTGTCCATTCTAAATTATTTATTTTTGATTTCTAAAAGGGGTATATGTAGAAACAATGAATAAAATAAATGATGAAAAATCAATAATATTATGCTATCACACACAGAGGCAGTATTGATTATATTTAAGCCCGAAGTTACTGAAAACTGAACGCATGACTTGCATCTGGACAACAAATTGAAAGTTGATGCAGATATTGGAGCACAGTGTAATGTGTTCCTTGTGAGAAGCACGAAGGAATACTTTAGTGTTTAGTACGTCCCTTTCAATATCTTTGCAGATCATCCTTTCACTGCAGTCTCCTGAATTCTTATGCTCTTGTATATTGTGCACCTTGAAGAAGGCTATCTGAAGAGCTCAACAAGTCTGTTTTCCTTAAAGGCTTTTGACACTGTTTCACATCCCATGCTCTGGGTTGCATAGCCACACAGACCATTTAATTTTGTGGTGCAAAGGCTTAGCAAAAAGGCAGCTGTACCCGAGAGAACATATTACTCAAATGTGATATGGTGGCTTAAGAGATGTTTCCATGAAGCATTGTTTGCCTGAATGGTTATTGAATAGTTTGAGAAATGTCTATACAGTTTCTAGATGGGTTATGCAGTACTTTTAGAATGGGCCTCTGATGAGAAGGGAATTTTCTGGAGTATTTTTGTGAGTCCTATGGATGCCTCAGTTTCCCCTGAAGGTGGGGAGGACTAAGTCTGCTGTGAGGGCAGGATTAGAGAGAGAAGTGGAGGCATGTCTCAGCCTCAATGGACAATTGAAAAAGGACTGGCCAAGGCCAACTCCATATCAATGGAAAATTTGAGTAGACAATAGAAAACCCAATCACCAGGACATTGACACCTAGCAGCCAATGATGGATAGGGAGATGGATTTCCCTGACTCTCAGCAGGGAAGCTGGACACAGACCCCAGCTCGAGAACAAAGGACTTGGATGTGTACGGTTGGGGGATAAAGGATTGGCTTCTGAAATTAGACTGGGCTCTCACCTGGAAACTGGCAAAGAAAGTCAGACTGTGAGAGAAAAACAGAACCTGAACAAGGGATTCACTACAGTGTGACTGGGACTCTGGACTAACCAGAATGGTCTGTACTTGAACCTTCATTTCACTGTGCGAACCTCAAGACTTGTGATGCTATGTGCCAGGTAATGAATAAATAATAACCTTGACTGTGCAAGACTCTGGGTTGGCTGGATGTGCTGCAGTGAGCCATGAGTGAGAGATGGGGATGCTAGTGCTGAAGACCAACTCTTGGAGGCCACAGGCCTGCCCCATGGAACTGTGTGGGCCCTTGGGGTCCGACACACCAAGGAATCACTCCTAGGAGACAGATAACCAGCTGGGGCGTAGACCAGATCCTGTGACTCCATGACAGTGCAGTGAACCAAGAAGTCAGGATACTGTCCATATAAACTATTTTCATTTTCAGTGGCTTATAAAGGGTGTGGTGGTTTTGTCACAATGGTAAAATCAGATTATTTGTAGAAGGTCACAGAGGAGTCATGGAATTTGTCGTGGATGGGCTAATAGTTAGGGCACTAGCCTGGGATTTGAGAGACCTGGATTTCATTCTCTACTCTGCCAGAGACTTCCTGTGTGACCTTGGGCAAGTCAGTTAGCCTCTGTGCCTCAGGTCCCTATCTGTAAAAAATTGAACTAATGATACTTCCCTAGTTTACAGGGGTGTTGTGAGGTTGTAAATGCCTTGCGATCAGCTGCTGATAAGCATTATATAAAAGATAGGTATTAATTAATAAATTAGATAACCCTTTCTCAATTCTAGCTGTTTATGGCAATTGCAATAAGCAAAACAAAACACTGAATATGGCTACTTACTAATGGTTTGGGAATTCAATTCCTAACACAATAATCTGTAATTCTACTACTTTAAACCCTCCATAAAAATTCAGGAGCATATTTTCTTCCTGTGCCCCTTCTCTAATTGTGTCCTGATGACAATCAAGTGCAGGCTCTTTTAGACCAAGGAGCAAGTTCCAAAGTTGAAAATTCCTTACAGAAAATATCCTGCCCATGGCCCCGTATTTGATCAAGAGGTTTGTGATACAGAGGCCCATTGATTATTTGCTACTGTGTGTCAGCATCTCAGCCTGACATACTCATTACACCTGAGTCATAATAGATACCTAAGAGGTGGCATGTAATATATTACTGGAAGATTAATAACTTACTGATCATTAATTTTTCTGTGATGTACATAGGAGTGTGTACAGAGAGTTATAAATATGCTAGAATTAGGTTCTTAATGTGTTTGGCAAGCAGTGCATACGCTCAGTCTGCCTTAGACAAAGGAATGTGTATTGCTTGTATGACCAGCCTGGTTGTCAGGCAGATACAATGAAGGCACACTGACATATAAGGTAAACAAAACTGTCAGTCTAACAATTAGGAGAGAAGACAGCATGGCTCTGCCCACAAGCAGGAAAGAGAAACTTCTTGTGGGCTTACTCTTCAAATAATATATTTAAAAGGTTTATTATCAGAACATTAAATGGTAAGCAGTTGATCAACTGATTTATAATACAGTAACACTGTACACAAAATGTAGTGAGTAAGGTCTTCTATAAAAGCCTGTGACGCACTGGTGATTAATAAAATTGTGGGATGTATGTATAATACTGAGGAACTATGGATACTAAGTGATATTGTGCTTTAAAGTCTGTGACCAAACAAAGGGAGAGACTGATTTTCTCCCAGACAGGAGGAAAGGCAGCTATCTACCTGTCTTCAATGTAAATTAAGCAGTGTGGAATCAAAATAATAGAGCTTCCATTTACATACCAATCAGCAGAGAGATGGGAAGAATAGCAAGAAGCCTTCCTGGCTCTTGAAACAGATAATAAAATTTGGGCTGATATAAGAGGGGCAGAAAAGTCATTTGAGTTTTCCATCACTTTCAGGTTTCAAGGGGGCAGACCCCTTGAAGTCACAGAACACTGAGTCCTTCAACCAAAGGATTGACGTCACTGGGACTGAATATAGGCAAAAAACATACTTAGGCAAGGATTATCACTTGCTTAAGTTACACAGTCAACCTGTGGAATGCTTTGCCAGAGGACGTTGTGAAGGCTAAGACTATAACAGGGTTCAAAAAAGAACTAGATAAGCTCATGGAGGATAGGTCCATCGGTGGCTGTTAGCTAGGATGGTGTCCCTAGCCTCTGTTTGCCGGAGGCTGGGCAGTAGGGGATGGATCACTTGATGATTACTTGTTCTGTCCATTCCCTCTGAAGCCCTTGGCATTGGCCACTGTCATAAGACAGGATACTGGGCTAGATGGACCTTTGGTCTGACCTAGTATAGCACTTCTTATGTACTCGTAAAAGCGTACTCTTACTATTCTTTGTAACCATTGCTATCTTTACTCCCTGTACTTGATGTAACTTAAACCTGTGACTTCTTGTTTAATAGACTTGTTTTGTTTTTGTTATAAAGCAATTCAGTGCTATGATTGAAATAACAGTGTTTGTCAAACCGTGGTTAAATTAAATTAATGAGCTGCAGTGTATTGTCTCTTTAAAGGAGCAATTAATTTAATTACTTCTGTGAGTGTTCCAGGAGAGTCTGTTCACTATTTGTTGTTTGTAAGACAAGGTTTGGATAGAAAGAGTCTTGAAGAGTGTGCTGGCAAGGCACACCAAGCTGGTGTGTCAGGGAATTGCCATGCAACTTAGCAGTAGCAAAACTCTCATTTGCTCAGGCTAAGAGGGGTAACATGGTAACTCACAATTGAGGATTTGGGGAAAATTTGGAATTGGAAGAGTGGTAGGATTATTTTTCAAAAAGAACAAGGCAGTGGAAGTCAAGGTGTGATCTGGATGCTTGTAGGCTGGCTGTTGGCATCAGGGCTGAGAGCCACATCTTTGAAGCATTTAAGGCACCTAGAGATGCTTGGCATTTGGTGGCACAACTCCTTACTGGTCTAAGTTGAACCCTAAAACATTAGAGGACTGTTAGTTCAAGCAGCTTAGTTAATACCATTAAATAAGTCGAATTTCTTCACACTGATTTCAGGATGTGGGCAGGTGGAGTGCAGCTTCCTCAGCACTTGGCTATTGGGGAACTGACTGAAAAATTACTGTTTGGGGACAAACTCCTAAAAGTTCCATATGTGGTCACAGAAGCCATGGATATGATAAACCCACTGGTTTATATTTTCTCCTAAATCTCATGGGCTGAAATGTCTTAAACATTTGGTATTGTCCCTGGGCTAAGATTGCAACATACTTAAGATTGCAAGATGCCTTGCACAGGTAAATAACTAATATGAATATGATCTGTCCTGATTTTCATTTTTGGCCCACTTTCTGTAAACATTTGAGGGCAACTTTTATTCAATACTCTAAAATGTTTTATATTGACTAAAAAGTTAATTTTCTGCCTTTCAGGAAGAGACACAAATCTCCATTGCTTTACCTACTGTTCATGAAGTGGATCTTTTCAGGTAAGAATTTGGCCTTATTTTTTAGTAGTATCGAATAGTCACAAATCACACTCGGGTCAACAGGTGCTTCATGAAACATGAGTCTCTAGTTAACCAATGAATTTTAACAGCATCTTTGCAAATAGTTGTTAAGGCATTGTTTGCATTAAGATGACTAAAGGAAAGTACATCTAACACTGGTTGAAAGTAACTACAATCAGTAGCAAGATCTATATAATTGAATATTTATTAATGGGAAAACTGTTCTAATAACTTGAAAAGCAGGTAAAATGTTTATTTTAGTTTTTAAATCTAGTTCTTTATCTAGTTCTGACCTTTTAACTGGAATTTGTATTCATTCTGGTCATAAGCATATTAAAACTGTCTATATGCTCTCTCTATAAATCTGTTTGCAGATGTTTCTGTCCAGTATTCTTTCACATTCAGATGCTTTGGGAACTAGTGTTATTAGGAGAACCAATTGTTGTTATGGCACCATCACCTTCTGAATCTTCAGAAACTGTTCTGGCACTTGTTAGGTAAATATAATAGAGCATCCTTACAATTCAAGTTCTGTTGATCTAAGAAGAATATAGAATAGCATCTAATGAAGCTCTAGAAATTTGACATTTATTAGTATCTCTTTAAGTATATACTTAATTTAACCTTCTGTGTTTCTGTTCCACAGTTGTATTTCACCTTTGAAGTACTGCAGTGATTTTAGGCCCTACTTCACTATACATGACAGTGAATTCAAAGAATATACCACTCGTACACAGGCCCCGTAAGTAAGATTGATTACAAGTGTAAAAGTTGATTTCAGGTCATTTCTTGCATCATAACAGTGGCTTAAAGTGGAAAATGGAAAAGAATACATCTGATTTTTTGAGACTTTGGTTCTGGACATTTTGGAAAGAAAGCCCCTTCTTTTTGGTTAACACTATAGTTAACTATTTTATATAAAATGGGAAATAAACTTGCTAGACATAGTACTGCTGAAAAGGATCTGGCAGTTATGTTGGATCACAAATTGAATATGAGTCAACAATGTGATGCAGTTGTGCAAAAGGCAAATATCCTTCTGGGTTTATTCACAGGAGTATCTGTTCCACTCACCTCTGTAGTGGGAGGCCTGAGCTGAAGTATTTTGTTCAGTTTTAGGCTCTGCACTCTAAGAAAGATGAGGACAGATCAGAGAGAGTCCTGAGGAGGAATATAATAAAGGGTTTAGAAAACATTGCCTATTAAGAAGTTAAAAACATAAAACAAAACTGAGCATGCTTAGACTTGAGAAAAGACAACTGAGGAGGGACCTGATCAGTCTTCAAGTATGTGAAGGTCTGTTAAAAAGAGGATGGTGATCAATTGTTCTTCATGTCCATTGAAGGTAGGACAAGAGATAATGGGCATAGTCTGCAGCGAGAGAAATTTAGATCAGATATTAGGAGAAACTTTCTAACTATAAGGGTAATTAAGTTCTGGAATAGGCTTCCAAGGGAGGTTGTGGAATCCTTCTCATTGGAGGTTTTTAAGAACAGGCTGGACAAATTCCTGTTAGGGATGGTTTAGGTATACTTGATCCTGTCTCTCGAGGCTCCTTCCATCCCTTCGTTTATATGATTCTGTTTTAATTGTGATTAATTCTGCTATTTAAGAGAAAAAGAAGAGTTGAAATCCATGGTATAACGTTAGTCATCTCATATTTAGAATCACACTTGAAGTCAGTGGGATGTCTATGTACATGATTGGTGAAAGAGTTGAATCCTGAATGAGAGAAGATGCCTTGCTCTTCAGTAAGGGCTTGTCTGCATGGGGAAACTAACCAGAATAGCTATGGCAGAGCAAAATATTCTGTAATTGTTATTCCAGAGTAGTTCCTCATGGAGATGGTGTATTCTGGAATAAAAGTCACTTTATTCCAAAATAATTACTGCATAAAATGACTAATTTTGGAATAGAGCATCCATACAAGTGTCTGTCCTGGAATAGTTATTGCATAATAGCTTATTTCACAAAATCTATTCTATTAAACTTCCATGTGTAGACTAAATTTAAGAAAAAATTTGTGCTTTCCTCAATGAACCTGTGTGAATGTTTCAGTCACATTTGTGGATTTTTGTATTTGGGAAATATGATTTGAAATCCTGAATTTTCATAATTGCTTTTAGACCAAATTGTGGCACTTCAATCCATATTCAAATGTTGGTAACCAGATCATAGACTTATATTTAAAATAAATATTTTATTGAAATATTAGCACTTAATCAGTGATTGATTGTTTGCATTAGATTTACTGATCATTTTCTGAACAAGGTTCCTTTAAAGGCATTGAGGAACTGGTGACTGTTCTGCTGAAATTTTTTCTTCTTTTTTTTAAAAAAAAATCCTTCTCAGAGAACACAGTAATGGAAAAGCATCCAAACTTGGACTCTATATTTGTGGTCCATTTATTTTTAGCAAATAAATTGCGAACTGAATAACTAGTCGCATGGAATCCAAAGTAGTGTTTTTGTGTAAACTTTAGTGACCTATTTTTAAAAATATCTGTTCACATACACGAGAGAGAGAAATGCATCCTTCTGGTTTTTTTCCATTAAAAAATTTAGAGACTGGAAAAGGTCTTTATTTCTGAGAGTCCCTTGTTCTAAAGATGGTGAATTCTGACAACAGTTTCCATGCAATACTTCAGCACCCAGGGTAAAAAAGAGTGATAGGGTGTTTCTTACCATTTTTCTGAGAGTTCATTTGAAAAATTATGATAAAAAGACAAAAATGCCTTATCACACAATGATCACTCCACATCTGATCTCAGTCCTCAAAGGAAACCTGAACAAACACCTTCAAAAGACCAGCCTCGGAGCTTCCATTAATGTCTTGGCTAGACACTGAAAATAATGGACTTAATAGAGCCAATTGTTTTGTTTCACTACAATAATCTGCCACCCACTAACCCACCTTTGCCCTATGACTGCAGTAGTCAGTTGCCCATTTAAGCATAAGGAGTTAACACATGATAAACAGTCTGTTCCATATTGTATTTAGTTGTGACACCCCAATTACCTTTACCAGACCTGAAGAAGAACTCTGTGTAGCTCAAAAATTTCTCTTTCACCAACAAAAGTTGGTCAGATAAAATATTATCTCACTCATTTAGTCTCTTTTATATACTGGGACCAACAGGGCTACAACAACAGTGCAAGCAAAAAACGAAAAAATTATTGACAGTGAAATACATTGAATTATGAAATGGTCTCCAACACCTGGGATGACTTCAGCGTAGTTTTAGAAAGCAGAGTGTTTTCTAATAGCAAACAATCATGCATCAGCAAGGAAATAGGCTAGATGATCTAATGCTTTCTCCCCTCTTGAACTCCTGGTCATCTGGAGGAGCAATAGGTCTTTTGACAAAGGACATGGACTGATACAAGTTTTAAAGTAATAACTTGTCATAGTAAAATCTTTGGCTTTTAGATACAGAAACTCCTTGCTTAACATTGAAGTTATGTTCCTGAAAAATGCGACTTTAAGCGAAACGATGTTAAGCAAATCCAGTTTCACCATAAGAATTAATGTAAATAGGGGTGATTAGATTCCAGGGATTATATATATATATATACACACACACACACACAGTTTAAGTTTTAAACAAACAATTTAATACTGTACACAGCAATGATGATTGTGAAGCTTGGTTGAGGTGGAGTGAGAGGGTGGGATATTTCCCAGGGAATGCCATACTGCTAAATGATGAACTAGAACTCAGTTGATCCCTCTAGGGTTAACATGTTGTTAATGTAGCCTCGTACTCTACAAGGTAGCACGAATGGAGGGAGGGGATACAGCAGGACAGACAGAGACAGAAAGACACACCCTGAGTGTGTGAGAGAGATGTGCATTGCCACTTCAAATACGCTGACCCCACTCTAGGTACATTGCTTTTTAAATAGATCAGGAAGTTGAGACAGTAGATTCTGACTGCAAGCTCTCTCATCCTGAGCCATGTTGTGCAAGGGGCGGGAACTGGGGAGAGGGGGACACCCTCATATTAGTCCTTTTCTATCTCCTCCTCTCTCCCCCCTCCCCCCCCCCACAGCAAGCATAGGGCTCCAGGGAGCAGCTCCAAGGCAGAGGGCGGGAGCAGCACATGGCAGTGAGGGAAGGGACAGCTGAACTGTAGAAAATTAATAGCCTGCTGGGCGTCTGCAGCACAGGGAACGTAGGAGGGCTGCCAGTCCTCCCTGGTTCCAAGCCCCCACCATCTGGTTCCAATGGGCTGCTCTTTCTGCAAGCAGGAGACAAAGCAGGCAGCCGCCAAACAACATTATAAGGGAGCATTGCACAACTTTAAACGAGCATGTTCCCTAATTGATCAGCAATGAAACAACATTAACTGAGATGACTTTAAGTGAGTAGTTACTGTACACGCAAGATCAAATTGCTGTTATACCTATGTAAATCCAGATAAATTCCATAGATTTGGGTAGTTATTCCAGTGTTGTACCAGTGCAGCTGAAGAGAACTTAACTTAGAATCTGTACAATGTGAGACTTGACAAGAGTGCTGTCTTATTACAGTATAGACTTTAAATAAGGTTAGGTCTACTCTTGGAATTATTATTATTTGAAATTATTAATATTGCTATGGGAAATCACCAAATACTAATTTAACCATAAAATCCTTTTATTAAATCCAAAGTCCAAATGATATTTATACAATTGCTCTTAACATTCCTGAAAAGCAAAATAATAAGCAGTTCACTTCATCCAAACAGTAACAAAACATTTATAAGTATTTGATTGAGGTACTTACAAACTGGCTAAACCCGGGGGGTGCTTAAATTTGTATTAGTCCGCTCCATCATGATCAGGCAGGTATTAGCAATGAACCCTTTAAGAGTTTACTTTTTATACCCTTTAACAAACAAGTGATGTCCTTGCCAATTACTACTTTCAGTTAACAACCAATTTCAGACAGTTCACTCTTATTTCCAGTCGTAAATCTTATCTGGATTAAAATCTCCTTTCTTCCTGAAGCAGCAATCCTCAAACTTTTGAGAGTCGCAACCCCCACTTAAACCTGTCCACGCCCCACTCCCTTCCTCCCACTTGGGTCGGGACTGGGATTGTGGACAGGGGCCGAAGTTGGGGTGGGAGCAGGGCCACAGCCAGGTTATGGAGGGGGCTGGGAGCCAGGCCTGCAGCTAGGTGCCACTTCCACTCTTAGGCTTGCCTCCAGTCTTGGCCCATTTTTGGGAATGGATCCACGGCCAGAGGCCTAGGCTGGGGGTTGGCACAGAGCTGGGAGTGGAGTTGCAGCTGGGCCATGGTGGGGGCAGATGCTGGGACCCCAGCTGGGTGTGGAGCCGTACTGAGGCTGGGGCCAGGACCAGGTGAGGGGACAGGAAGAGCCTGGGACATTGCTGGGGGTGAGACCAGAGCAGAGCTGGGTTGGGGAAGAGATGAGTGGCAGTCCCTCCATGCCTCCTTGGGGGCACGCCCCACACTTTGGGGGCCTCTATCCTAAAGCCTTTCCTTGGCTCCTTCATGCTGTTCAACGGTTTTCCCATTGCATCTGGTTTCACATAGGCTTTAACACTGGGATGTAGATTAGGGGAGGGGCCATGTTGGTTCATTTTAAGACAGATTCTCTGTTTGATTTAGAACCATCTGCAGTCACCTGTATCAGTCAGAGACCGCCTTTTTAGAAATTTCCCTTTATTTCATTAATGATTTGAACCAGACATCCTCCCTACTTTGTCTGTCTATCACGCATTATTTCTTTCTACTTGCTAGTTTGGGCCTTTCTTTACAACACACACGTATGTTTTATTAACCAAATTTAAGGTAACTTTAATTATTTAATTTCATAATTATCCTACATCTATACTATAAGCTGGTGGGGGTGACTCCCATGCTTGCATACAGGTACTTGTGCTAGCTCAAGTATGTGCACGCTTGCAGGGAAATCGCGTCCCTAGTGTAAACATAACCTATGATGTATCGGTTTTGCAATCCTCTGAAAGCTGAAACGTTGGGAAATGCTGTTTAAAAAAATAAGTTTTTCCTATGATTAATTATTTGTGTTGGTATTTCTAACTCTTAAGAATAAGTTCAAGTTAGAAGAATATTTGATATCTAATTTTCAGTGGCAAAAACTGTTGCTCTCTTGATTGAAGAATTTCTGTTCTTCTTTTTCTAGGCCTTCTGTCATTTTAGGAGTGACAAACCCTTTTTTCGCTAAAACACTCCAGCACTGGCCACACATTGTCCGAATAGGAGAGATTAAACTTCCAGGTAAAACATAAGCTCTACTACAGAACTCTGCTTCAAAGTGTAAAAAATATTGACTTTTCATTTTTTACCATAGTGAAGTCTTGAACATTAATAAAGGTATAACTTAATCTAAATGCTTTATGAGCCAGTTTCCAGGGTTGAGTTTATTATGCAAAACAGCGTTAACCGTGTTTCTCATGAAATTTAAGGATGTTAAATGAACCCAAACTTTTGAAAATATTGTGAAGGTAGTACTTAATGTAAAATCCATCTAGCATTCTATTTTTCTGTCTTCAGGGTAGGAGGTAATGACACTTATTAGCTCCTGTGTCTTTTTATATTTAAAAACTCAAATGATTCTGTTTTCATCCCTCTAGCAAAAGTTTCAGCTGTTGTTTTCTTGGCAATGTGTCACTCATGATATTTCTGATGTTGATTTCTTTTAGAATCAGTAGAACACAGTAAGAAATTGTCTGTCTGTTTCAAACAGGAGTACCTCGAAGCATACTACAAAACCAGTAAAGCACTGTAGCAGTGTTCACACAGAGCATTACTGCTCAGCAGGCTAGTGTGCTGTAGAAATACACCCGGGTTTACTGCACGCTGATGTTCTGGGTAGACAACCCCTAAGAATAACAGTCATTAAAAAGTGCACAGAATATTAGCTAGTTTTATGAAGGGTAATGGTGCCACTGTTTTAGGAAAAGATGCTTTTGCTGACATGATTTTTTTTAAACTTTAGATTTTTCTAATAGGCTCTTTAAGTCATTATAGTACTTGTATGACTATTTTTATACAAATGGAAATTTCTGTTCACTTATCTTTAGGATAGCAAGACATTTTCAGCCAATCAGTAATAAGATGATAAACTTCTGTGTGTGTGTGATTGTGATATTAAGTATCTGAACTCAATCCTCCTTTGCTCTGATACGTTGTTTTGCTATGGGTCAAGAGTGCAGGAATGACTTCAAGCAGAGTATTTCAGCATGAAATCCATTTTTCATAGAAAAATATTTAGTAGTATTCCACCTTCTGGAGTATAACTGTCATTATTGGTCTAGAACTGTTTTCCCCAGAAGAAATGAAATGAGAGAGGAAAGATGAATTTGATAGAGACTTTTAAAGTATCCTATGGCCATGAATAGCCATCCCATAGTGAAAGTAGCAAAAAGATTTGTTTAAAGTCAAATATTCAGACCTTTTCAAAATCCATATGCACAGTCAGATTAGCTTGAAAACTAGTATACCATTTTAGGGACCAGGATACAATTTGTGGTGCGGCTCTATAATCATTTGGTCAAGCAGTTCCTGTGAAACAACTACCCCCGATCTTTTTTTTTTTTTTAAACTTCAACTCTTTTTCTGGGCAAAGATAGGGGAAAGTCTGTGAAGAATGTCCACATAGAACTTAAAGTACTGCACTAGCTGGCCATTTAGAAAGCTAGTGTCGAGCTCCAAAACCTAATAGCAACATTGTCAGACTTTATATTTTCATTCTACAGAGCAGCACTAGGCTGCTACGTGCTATGCATAGAGCACCAACATGGTATGGAGTAGAAAGGGAGAGAACATCTTCCACAAAATATTACTAGTAACATGCAGAGGATGTATTGGCCTTGGATCTCTCCCTAAAATATTTCTGTGCACTTGACAACCGTAAATATTATATCAACCAAAGTGTGAAGTGCTGTTACTGAAGGTATGCACCATATAGGAATCAAAGTGAGATGGGATAAAATTTAGGAGATGAATGGAGAATGCAATCCCCTTGCTATTGGTTGTTAATATATTTTTTAACCATGTGTATCATTCTGAATCAAATGGCCACAGCTTCTAATTTTCTTCAATCTAGAGGATTTTTAATATTTTTTATTTTTATTTTAATGTACTTTTGTTCAATGGAAAGTCTGCCAGACTTAGTTTATAATTACATTTTCATGTATATACATTAGTTGGGATGCTTATGTACACTTCTGATATCTCACATGTCGTTAGGCAATGTACTGAATAAAAAATAAGGATTTGTATTACACGTGTCATTTTGTATTATACAATGTATTAATTGTGGGGCATTCACCCAAAGAAAAGATTTTTAAGGTGGTGATGTTTTTAAATATTTTGTTTTTAAATATTTTGGTAGGTGAGGTTCCAAAGCAAGTGAAAGTGAAAAAGCTGAAGAACTTAAAGACTTTGGATTCTAAACCTGGTAATAAGCTTGATCATCATAAAAACCTAAACCTTACCGTTTTCTTTACTAAAAATGGATACCCTAGTGGTTTTTTGGCTCTTCTTTTTTCTTCCAGGCGTTTATACATCTTATAAGCCATACTTGAGCAGAGATGAAGAAATCATAAAACAGTTACAAAAGGTAAACTTGCAGATCTGTTTGTTGAAACTGTTTTGTATGTTGGTAGATCTTTTTCTTCATGTATGGTTTGTCAAGTATGTAGACAAAACTCTCAGAGACTAAAACAAGAAACTGAAAATACGAACTTGGATGCTTATGTCTTTGACCTGCCTGAGCTGATTCAAACATTGTCTTCTAGGAGCGTTTGTCTTCCTGTCAGCAGTTGTTGTCATGTGGTCTAAAAAAAAAAAAAAATTTGAATGGTGGAATTTAAAAAATTAGGGTAAGAATCCAGAAAGTTTAGATGATTAATCAAAGTCTGTTTTTCCAAACTTCTTTGGCCTAGAAATCTCTTGTGTGAATTTTCTCAACTCAAAATTTCCTATCTTTGACTGGTTTAAGGTTATTTTTAGAATATTTTTTTCTCCTAGTGTTTGGATTTCCTTTCCTAGATGAACTTGAAATATAGAGACTGTGTAAAAACATAAAAACAAAGAAACAGAAATCACTTGTAATGTATGTTAAGACTATTAAAATTCAACACAGTTAATAGTGTTAGTGATTTCTCTACAGTAATGCCATAAGTCTGTTTTAAATATGTGTACATCAATGGAGTGTGAACCTGGTCTTTGGTGTGTCTCCTAATTGTATAGTAATTAAGAAATCTTTTTGTCATATGTTGGAATAATATTTTATTACTGTGGTTGGTTGTTACAGGGTGTACAACAGAAACGTCCTGCAGAAGCCCAAAGTGTAATTCTTAGACGTTATTTCTTGGAACTGACACAGAGCTTCATCATTCCATTAGTAAGATGACATGTAATATTTGTTGGCCAACACCTATGATAAAAATATATTTCTTCAGTATAAAAGCTATTGTCATAATTTCTTTCAAATAACTAGAGTTCAGGACTACTTTTGTAACTTCATTTTTTAAACGTATAGTTGGTCCTGCAGTTTTAAATTTTTTCAGGTGCACTAGAAAGATGATAGTTGTTTAGTAGTCTAAGCATTTTAAACTCCCTGAAACCGCAGGGTACATTTAGCTGTGTATCCGTAATGGCAGATACTTTGAGGTAGTTGCAGTGACCTCGGCAGTAGTGGTCCTGTCTGTTCTGAATGGACCCTAATGATTTCATAGCTCTTTTTACTTGGAGGAAGTACTCAAACTTTTCACACGTTCTTTGAATAAATTTTCTCTCCCACACTGTTGAACATGCTGTCAACTGTTTAGTTGTGTCCTTTAATCCCAGAGCTGACTGGATTTCAATGGTGTTGAATGTGCATAGTTTATAAACCACCTTATGATGAGAGGAGCTAAATAAATGTATATTACTATAGTTTATTATGATAGCTGAGAAGACTGTTCTAGGCAGCCTGTTTGAACCAAGTGGCATATTGCTGCACATTGATTAAAAATACAGTGGCTCCAAGATCAGGATTTTTTTCTTAAACTATTTTTCTTCCTTCTCAGGAACGTTATGTGGCAAGCCTGATGCCCCTGCAGAAGAGCATATCTCCATGGAAGGTAAGGAAATAATCCTTGAAGGAGCTGAAAATGTTTGTGACTAAAGAAAACTCACACTGTAAGCTGCCAAAAACTTGGTTTCTTTTGTAGAGTCCACCACAGTTGAGACAATTCAGCCAAGAAGACTTTATGAAAACACTTGAGAAAGCAGGACCACAGCTCACCTCTGGATTAAAGGGAGACTGGATAGGACTTTACAGGTCACTTTTTAAAATAAGAGACACCAATTTTTATGTAAATACAGTGATGCACAACATGTTACGTGCCCTTTTTATTTTGGGGGCAAATCTAATTGTTGCTATAACTGAATATTATGCAAAAGGATTTATTTTCATAGTTCTGTGTGTCTAATCAAACAAATTCATAATGTTTAGCAAACTTTAAATATCCATTTAGATATGCCCCTCTGGGTGACCTGTTAATGGTTTTCATGTGACAGTGCAAAGTATTATAGATCACTATATTGTAGTATTTAAAAAAATTACTAGATAAATGGGAAGAAAAGCTTTTCAGTAGGGAGCTCTAAATATCTGAATGTGGAATCTCATAGTTTCATTCTGGTCAGTCTTGTATTCTGGATGTGTTTTTTATATTCAGAACATCTTACATCTGTTTGGTTGCAATTGTAGTACCTTTTGAATTGGTTGGTTAAGATGTACAATTTTCCTGATGGAATGGCCAGCAAGAGGTGCTGGGTAAAGCACCTCTTCTTTTTTTTAATCGTAAGTGCTTTGATACTACAGGGGATCCAGTGGATATAGCATACTTGGATTTTCAGAAAACCTTTGACAAGGTCCCTCAAAGACTCTTAAGCAAAATAAGCTGTCATGGGGTAAGAAGGAAGGTCCTCTCATTGATTGGTAACTGGTTAAAAGATAGGAATAAACAATCAATTTTCAGAATAGAGGGAGGTAAATAGTGGTGTCCACCTGAGCCTGTTCTGTGACCAGTTCTATTCATCGTATTTTTAAATGATCTGAAAAAGGAGTAAACAGTGAGGTGGCAAAATTTGCAAATGATACAAAACTATGCAAGACAGTTAAGTCCCAAGCAGACTGTGAAGAACTATAGAAGGATCTCACAAAACTTGGTGACTGGGCAACAAAATGACAGGTGAAATTCAATGCTGAAAAATGCAAAGTAATGCACATTGGAAAACATAATTCCAACTATACATATAAAATGATGAGGTCTAAATTAGCTGTTACCCATCAAGAAAGAGATCTTGGAGTCATTGTGGATAGTTCTCTGAAAACATCTACTCAGAGTGCAGCAGCAGTCACTTTTTTGTTCAAAAAAGTGAACAAAATGTTGGGAATCATTAAGAAAGGGATAGATAATAAGACAGAAAATATCATATTGCCTCTGTATAAATCCGTGGTATGCTGCATGCAGATGTGGTCACCCTGTCTCTAAATAAAGTATATTGGAATTGGAAAAGATTCAGAAAAGGGCAACAAAAATTATTAGAGGTATGGAACAGCTGCCATCAGGGGAGAGATTAATACTGGAACTTTTCAGCTTGGAAAAGAGACGAATAAGTGGGGGATATGACAGAGGTCTATAAAATCATGATCGGTGTGGAGAAAGTAAATAAGGAAGTGTTATTTATTCCTCCTCTTAACACAAGAACTAGGAGTCACCAAATGAAATTAATAGGCAGTAGATTTAAAACAATTTAAGTATTTTTTCACATAGTGCACAGTCAACTTGTGGAACTTCTTGCCAGAGGATGTTGTAAAGGTCAAGACTATACCAGGGTTCCAAAAAGAACTAGATAGATTCATGGAGGATAAGTCCATCAGTGGCTATTAGCTAGGATGGGCAGGGATGTGTCCCTAGTCTGTTTGCCAGAAGCTGGGAATGAGTGACAGGATGGATCACTTGATGATGATTACCTGTTCTGTTCATTCTCTCTGGGGCACCTGACATTGGCAACTGTTGGAAGACAGGATACAGGGCTAGATGGATCTTTGTGCTGACCCAATATGGCCACTCTTATGTACAGTGATAGGCTCTTTTAAAAAATGCTCCTGTCTTTCAAAATGCACTTAGTAAGATCATATTCTTGACTTATGTTCTTGACCACATTATAGTTTTCTTTGAGTTCTTCTTTTAGTGTTCCCTTCCCTTCCACATTACTTTTTGTCTTGATCCTTTAAGGCTCTTCACAACTTAGCCTCACCCTCACCATGTGACCTAGTATCATACTGTACCACTGAGTCCTGCCTTTGCTCTGCCAAAATTCTTAGCTTTTAGTGCCATCTGACAACTTTTTCCTTAAACATCTTTAACATACCACCCCTTATACATTTTTTTAAAATCCCTACTATAATGGTTAATGCCCCCTTAACGCTCATTGCAGAAAGGAATCTGGGGGTCCTAGTGGATCACAAGCTAAATGAGTCAACAGTATAACTCTGTTTCAAAAAAAGCAAACATCATTCTGGGATGTATTAGCAGGACTATAGTAAGGAAGACATGAGAAGTAATTCTTCTGCTCTTCTCCATGCTGATTAGGCCTCAACTGGAGTATTGTGTCCAGTTCTGGGCACCACATTTCAGGAAAGGTGTGGACAAATTGGAGAAATTCAAGAGAAGAGCAACAAAAACGATTAAAGGTCTAGAAAACCTGATCTATGAGGAAAGATTGAAAAAGCTGGGTTTGTTTAGTCTGGAGAATCATAGAATCTCAGGGTTGGAAGGGACCTCAGGAGGTCATCTAGTCCAATCCCCAACTAAATCATCCCAACCAGGGCTTTCTCAAGCCTGACCTTAAAAACCTCTAAGGAAGGAGATTCCACCACCTCTCTAGGTAACACATTCCAGTGCTTCACCACCCTCCTAGTGAAAAAGGTTTTTTTTCTAATATCCAACCTATACCTTCCCACAAAGAAGAAAAGAGAAGTCTGAGAGGGGACATAACAGTTTTCAATTACATAAAAGGTTGTTACAAGGAGGAGGGAGAGAAAATGTTGTTCTTAACCTCTGAGGATAGGACAAGAAGCAATGGTCTTAAATTGCAGCAAGGGCGGTTTAGGTTGGACATTAGGAAAAGCTTCCTAACTGTCATGGTGGTTAAGCACAGGAATAAATTCCCTAGGGAGATTGTGGAATCTTTATCTTCGGGAAGTTTTAAGAGCAGGTTGGACAAACACCTGTCAGGGTTGGTCTAGACAACATGTAGTCCTGCCTTGAGTGCAGGGGACTGAACTAGATGATCTCTCAAGGTCTCTTACAGTTCTATGTTTCTATGATTCTGCTAACTCTACCTCTGCTGCGATGCCTCCAAAACCTTGCTTGCTGATAAGGGATAGGCAAATGAGCTGTGGAAGCTGCCACTCCCCTTTGTCTGTTTTTCCTACTCCTGTACATTTAGACTTGGCCAGTCCTCACTGTACCTTTACCCTAATATTAAAAAGATAGGAACTAACCAAGCTGTGTTAATGCTTCTCCATGTTTATTTTCCTTCTATATGTTCTCTCCATTTTTCAGGTTTTGTCTCTAACATATGTTTGTGCATCACCTGGCATAATCAGACCCTTGAAATCTTTACCACTAATCTGTATAAACCGAAATAGATGGCTATACAGTACTTGTATACCTATCCATATGGGAAGTAAGAATCCCAAGGTCAAAGAAGCTGTTATATTAATCCCTAAACTCATGAAGAACTAGCTAGCACGATAATCATCATGAAACCCTTTAGTTCTCAATCACCTTTCCTTTCATTGGAATGGAAACTGTTTTCAATAATCAACATTTCAAATAAAAATGACAAGTCATTTAAATACCAGCATCTTTGTGCCTGAAGACTTCATAAGGACTTCAGATCATAAGGCTTTTTGGTGTTTTTTTTGAAGGGACATAGAAACCTGTTTCAGATTAGTGATGTTTTTTAATCAGTGTTCCATTACATAACTTTCCTTCACAAGCAAAATCAATAATTTTTCTGAAAGATGAGAGCCTCCTAATTGATATTTATATCCTCCTCCTCCCCACAACAAAACTACTATACAATCTTGTGAAATTGTGTAAGAGACTTGATGATGAGGAAACATGAAATAATTGAATTTTTAATGTAATTTAAAATATAAATTTTGTCTGCAATATTTTATTAAAGACACTTCTTGAAATCTCCAAACTTCAATGGCTGGTTCAGGACCCGGCGGAAGGAAATGACGCAGAAGTTGGAGGCTCTCCATTTAGAAGCGCTCTGTAATGAGGTAAAAGAAGTGATTTTTTGCTTTTAATGATTTATAAACTTTTGTTACATCAAAACTTTCTCCATGTTTCAGAAGTGTTTTTTCCTCGCCACCTGTCAACTGTAATTGTTAAAAAGATTGAGGCACTTGTCAAACCTTTTATTTCAATTAAAAACATAAACATAAATATAAAAATAAAATTAAATTGCAGTTTAAAACACTTAAAAAAATCTCTGCAGCATTTGGAACTTAAAAAAATGTACCAATGCTGGAGAGCTGGAAAATGAAATTGACGAGCCTGTGTTTGTCTAAGATGACAAATGCATAAATAGTGAGAAATAGTATATTGCAGTGATGACCCAAATATACTAGAAGTTTTTCAAAAGTAAATTAATGGTATTGTTGAAAGTACTGTGTTTATGTATGTGAATATTTCAGCATTATGAATTTTTATCCTGAAAGGACTTGCTTTTCTGGAGTCAGAAACACACTGAAGTAGAAACAGTGGATCTTGTCTTAAAGCTAAAGAATAAACTGGTATGTAACTATAGTAAGTACAGATGAAATTTGTCACTTCATACTGTAGAATGAGTGTGTTTGTGTGTTTTACATCTACTTCAAATTGAACTGAATGTTCCTCACAAGATTTTGCTAGCTCAGAAAATTGGTGGTGATCATCCAGGTCACTGATTCAAGTGTGGATGGCCCAGTTCAGCAGTAACCAAAAAGCTGGTGGCTGAACAGTACTCAAATGGTTTAATTGATTGTTTCAGTCTGGTGCCTAGCTGACCTCTCAAAACGCACGTTAACAGGATCCATGGCTTCCTGAGGGTCCCCGTCATGGCCAGAGGTTGCTTTCCAACATCTTGTCTCTGTTTCCCTCTCTTCAGGGCCCCTGAAATAACTGCACACAGACTTTTTTTTTGGGTTTACACCACCACTGCCTAGTGCTGGTTTAATAACAGAAACAGTTCAAAACAATCCTCAGGGTCCCAAATAAAATGCATCACCACAACCCAAAAGTTAATACTTAGCTCTTCTTCTGTTCCAGTCTGTTGTCCATCTTTCCCAAGCTGGAATTCAGCCTTCTGATATTTAAGCCCTTACCCAATTGGGTCTCCCATAGGAGCCTCGGACTCACTGGTCTCTGACCTCCAAACTTTCCTGATGTCACCATCTTTCCAGCTGGAGCTTTTCTCACGTCCTGCAGTGGCCTGGGCTTCCTGCTGCTCTTGATAGGAAAATCACCTGATCTCACTCATTCTGTAATCAGGGTTGGCTACCTCTAGGCCCTCAATACCTTGAGGGACAAGCCACCCAGTTACACTTACTGATGTTGGCAATCTAAGCAGAGAAGCCAAAAATTAAGGGATCCGTCCTGCTCCCATTGAAGCCAATGGGTGTTTGCCATTGACTCCAATAGAAGCAAGACTAAGTCCTAAATGAACCCGGAAACCAAACTTTCCTTGGTTCCTGGAAATCTGTCCATATCAAGGTTGAAATAAGCTGGTAGTATGAGGGGAAGCTTGTATTCCGACTGTCCACCATAGGCGCCGACTCTGTGGGTCTCCCGGAGAAGAATTGGTGGGTGCTCTGCACCCACTGGGAGCCAAAGTCCGCGCCTTGCCCCCCAGCTCACCTCCGCACTGCCTCCTCCCCTGAACGTGCCGTGTCCCTGCTTCTCCCAGCACTTGCCACCATGAAATAAGCTGTGGGAGGGAGGGGAGAGGAGCAGGAACATGGTGAGCTCAGGGGAGGAGGTGAGGAAGAGGCTGGGGCAGGGATTTGGGGAAGGAGTCCAATAGGGAGAGGGAGAGGGAGAGGTAGAGTTGGGGCAGAGACTTTGGCGAAGGGGTTGGAATGGGGCTGGATGGAGTGGAGTTGGGGCAGGGATAAGGAGGCTACAAACACCCTTGGGTGCCAGAAGTTGGCACCTATGCTGTCCACGTATCTGTTCATTAGATGGAGGACTTCAGATTCATTAGTCTGATTTATTTTATGATCATTAAATTGCAGTTTTTTTAATTGAAAAATGTTTTTAACTGTACCTCCTATAGTTCCAAGCTGAAAGAGAACCTCTACCTATGAAACCTGACACTATGGAAAAGCTACAGATGCACATTGATTCAATTATACTAGCACTCCCAGATGATTTACAGGATATTCTGCTCAAAACTGGTACAACATGATTTCTATTAGGATTTTTATGCTACAAACACACAACCTATTTCAAAGCTTCATAGAAGAGATTGGCAGAGATCGATGGAATGGAGCTGTGAATGATATACTAACACTTGTAATTGACAGTAGTAATAGTGGAAAAACAATTTTTAGCTTTTCTTTTAAAATAGAAACCTACAGGGTTCCACTTAAATACTGATGGCACTAAAGAATTTTTGTGTTTATTATGTTTAAAACCAAGTGCTCTTATGAAAAGCCTGTGGGTATATGAAATTATGTAACATGCAGGACCACAATGCAATGCTGGCATTGCAGAACGTTTTTTTTTTTTAAATTGGTGCTGCTGTGCACATTCATGTTAACTCAGGGGGAAGCAACATTCGCATTGGTTTTGTAAAGAGACTGTCCAATTTAAGGTACTATCTAATTGCTTTTAATGCCTTCTTTCTTTAGATAGTTTTCATCTGATGTAAAAACTAACTGCCATGCTATTGTGACTTGGATGAAGTACATAATAGTTGAGGAATTTTGCTAGCAAATCATTGTTTACAAATTTTATGATTTATAGAACTGCTATTAGCAGAGACAAGTGAAAGCATTAAATAGGCCATTAATCTTGTTTTAATTTTTTACTTTTTTTCAACTATTATATTACATCTGCCTCTGGAGAGAGAAGGCATCTGTTAAATACATCCTAAGAAAGAAAAACTAGTATACTTTTTGTCCATTTAAGGTCAGATAATGGGTGGTTGTCTTCACTGGCCTTAATTAATGCCAACCTCAGATTATCTGTATTTTTATCATTGAACAATTAATATGATTTTAAAGCTGAACTGCTGAAATTCAAGATTTAAGTTTCCACTCATCAATCTTAACTATATAATCTGCATCACAAAATATACAGTATTGCGTACTAAATATACCAAGTTTAATGTTAATGTTGCTCATCCTGTAATAGATGTCAGTAGTGCTAGCTGGCACTCAGGGCTGGTATATGCTTTTTTGCCGCCCTAGGTGGCAGCGGCATTTCAGCGGCAGCTCGCACGGCCCCCGACAAGTTCGGCGGCACTTCAGCAGACCCGGCTGGAGATGCACAGTGGCCATGAGAGCTGCTGCTGAAACTGCCAAAACGCCGCCCTCAAAAAACAGTTCTTCCCTAGGCAACCGCCTAGGTCACTTAGTGCTTGCACTGGCCCTGCTGGCACAGAATCCACTGTAGTTGAGGATCATTGTAGTAGTAATCTTATGGTGTGCTTCTCTCTCCTGCCAGGAAACGATTATGTTAGACTATTATTTAGGAGGAGGAAATGGGGCAGGAGAGAGGAGACTATATTGCTTTCAGCTGAAGGAATCTTATGGATTGTTGGGACTATATTCAGAAGGGGTTGCAGCACAGTGAAGCTACTTAAAATATGTGCATACAGTAAACATGCATGAATAACCATTTTTCATTCTATTTTAAGCAACAAGAATTTGTTGCCACTAGATCACCTTATACCAAGAAAACTAAGACAGGTATAAGAAATGCACATTTGCTCTGCACGCAAAGAGTGACTTTGAGGATCCATTCCAAGCAGGTTGAGATGAAACCATGATGTACAAATAAATACAGTACATACTGTATACTCTTAGATGACAAGTGGTTCAAAATTATCAAAAAATTCTGCTTTACATACTTTGGGTAGAATAAGAAGAAATCTTTTAATATTGCAATCCTGCGATGGAAAATTGCCTTTGTATGATAAATATTTCATACTGTCTTTCTAAAAATGTCTTATTTAGGTATAAAGCATCACATTGTTATTTTAAGAAAATATGTATTTTAATACTGTTACAGTTTATATAAAATTATTCATGATCAAAATTTAGTTTAACAAATTGTATCAATACTGCCATTTAAATTATACTACTATGGCATTAATTAATCTCTAACTTGCAATTTGTTTTGCACAGTTGATGACTAGCATTTCTAACCCTGAAACTGAAAAGTGGCCACTACTCTGGTAAATTATCTTTAAATATTTAACTGAAGCACTGTATAATATCTTAGAACCGTGTAAACTGGCACCAACTATGATAGCCTATTACCACTTGACTGAAAATATTTATTTTTGTAAAAGGAAATAAATGTCAATCTTTTGGAATGTTTATTTAAGTTATTAAGGTTCATCAAATCACATGTCCAAATTATCTCCTGCATTGAGGAATTATTGAAGCTGTTCAGCAGCCTACAGTGACTGTTCCTTATTTGTCCCTCTGCCAGAACCCTCGTCATTTGTCTCACTGCAACAGCAGGGAAGACAGGCCCTATTTTCCCCCCTCCCTCCCCAATCAGCAACTGCCACTAGACTTAATGGAGAATGTGAGGGGGTGTGATTGGGAGAAGACTCCAGAGGGATGGGGAGTAGATGAGAAAGGAAGGGGAAAACTCTGGAAAAGGGAAGCAGAGGGAGAAAGGAAGTAATGCAGTATAAGAAAATTAAGTGGTGAAATAATGGATGGGGGGCAAGATGTTTTGGAGGGACAGAAAAGGGAAGAAGTCCTAAGGAGGAAGAGAGGAAAAAAGGAACAGGAAAGAAGGGTAATGACCTCACAGAAGGAAGGTGAGATGATGCCAGATGCTTTTTGCCATCTGAAAATGCCTGGGGGAATTGAGGAGACAATCTGCTTGAGCCTTCTGCAAGCTAACAAAGAGAGACATCAGTGACAGACATAGAGCTGCCCTGTGACAATTTGAGTACTACATGTAAGCATCCCAGGAATCAGGCCAACAGTATGAATGTATTGCTTCTAGTGTAATAGGGGACTGTCTGGAAAAACAAGCAGGAAGGAAAAGAATGGCTCGCTATAGCCACCTCTCAGCAAACAGTTAAAAGTTGTTAAGGGACAATACAAGAACTGCTAGTTTTAATGATTTTACCTCCAGTTGCAGCCACCCTATAACAATAGTTTTGACCAGGACAGGAAAAGGCCCATAAATACAAAAGAACAAAGGAACTCTGGGAGGATTAAGAGAGGCACCAGCAGTTCAGGGGAAACAGATAGATACACAATCCACCCTGGGGATGTACGAAGTTACACCTTCTTGGGTCAGGACATGTAGAATGTAGATAGACATACATGTAGAGTGTTTCTTACCTTAAAATCCTTTTTCTCTAAAAGCTTTGTTCTTACTGCTAAAATAAACAAAACTTTGATTTTAAGGCTCTTTTGTCACTATATGCTACTGGTCACAAACTCCTGAAGGGAAGAATGTCGGTCGCCTGAACTCAGTTGGGCCTATAGGATAACAGTTGATAGCAAGATACTGTACTCCAGGTCTAAGAATGAGACAGTACAGATACTGTACTCCAGTCTAAGAATGAGACAGTTGTGCAATCCCACCTTGTGATAGGTAAAAGTACAAGGCTTAATGCTTGCAGGGGTGCACTCAGACCTGAAAGGAGACAGAGGTGCAGCTAGCTTTTTAACCATGACAGTAGCTATGATCTGATCAGAAAAGAATGGACAAAGGAAGTGTGAGTGTAACAGTTCTGTATGGTTTTGCTGTGCAACCAAACTTCTACCAATTTTGAGACCCTGACCATTGATGTTTTGTATTCAGATTTAGTAAGTCATGAAGTTCAAATAACTAACTCCGTTGATGTTTTATTTAAGTAAAGCAAACAATGCTTATTATAGCAGTATGCAGAATACAGAAAAGGAAATGTGTACCAAATCTGAGACTGGAGACGTGAGGTAGTGTACTTAAGGTCACTTGTGACTAACTCCCCAAAACTCACCTCTCAGAACAAAAAAAATCCTTTATTATGCTTGATCTGATTTTGAATCAATAAGCCAGTAATATCTGTAACCATTTTCACTGTCAGGAGCATTTGTGACCACAATGAGCTCTTAATACTTGGACTTTAATCCATACATTAATACTGTGCTGATACATTGATTATAGAATACACCTCCTATACCACATGTCCCTTATCCATTTTGTAAAACAATTAGAGCATTTATGAGCATCATTTATCAATTACACTGTTTTGTCCATTACAACATCTATAATAACAGGCATCTCTTTATAGATGGTGTTCACAGAAAAGAGACAAAGAAAATGAACTATTTACAGTGGACTTCTAAATTTCATGGTATATGATTTACATAATAGATAAGCTAAAGACATCTGTTCAACCAGCCACTATTTTATCAATTACAAAATATCTATAATCAAGTCATTATGATAGAAATCATCTGTTAAAGTAATTCCTGATAAGCTTAAAGCATCTTTCAATGATTATCTTATTAATTACGGAAAACATCTGCCTTGTGTAGGTTACAAATGGTTCCTTTATGGACATTTCTTTAAGAGGCAAGAGTTTAGAGTGAAAAGAAAACACACACTCCATTATTTAACAACACATTAAAGTTGAGCTCAGGGGTTGGCAACTTTTCAGAAGTGGTGTGCTGAGTCTTCATTTATTCACTCTAATTTAAGGTTTTGGGTGCCAGTAATACATTTTAATGTTTTGAGGAGGTCTCTTTCTATAAGTTTTTAATATATAATTAAACTATTGTATGTAAAGTAAGTAAGGTTTTTAAACATTTTAAAAACCATTTAAAATTACATTAAAATTTAGAGCCCCCCAGACTGGTGGCAAGGACCGGGGCAGTGTGAGTGCCACTGAAAATCACTGTGACTCTTAGAGACCATAGGCAGCCAAGTGTAAATTAGAGCAGTCCTTAAATTTTACTTATGTGTTAGGGCCAAGTAACAACATGGGAGGCACAAAGGTAATACGAGGGCATCTTTGGCCCATTCTTTAATTCATAGGTTTGTTGGACCTAAAAATCAGGCCTAAATATGTCATTTTCAATTCACACATTATTCAGTATTCAAAAGCATTGCCATATATAATTCATGAGTCAGTACATGCTTAACATATGCTCCTTGGCCAAACCTTGGCCTATATCATTAAGGCTAAGATTTTGTCATGGTTATTTTTAGTAAAAGTCACAGACAGGTCATGGGCAATAAACAAAAATTCAAGGAAGTTGTGACCTGTCCGTGACTTTGCTGCTGTGATTCAATGGTTTCCCCTTCCACCATGATGGCTGGGAGCTGTGGGGTTCTCCCTCTGCCTACAGCAGCTGGAAGCCTCTGCTCATGGTGGCTAGAAGCTGCAGGATGACCGTCTTTCCCAAAGAGAAAATGAGATAGTCCTAGCCACCTGCCAGGGTGTCCTCTCTCCCACATTAGGCTGTCACCCATAGTTGAAACTCTGAGGAGGACCCCCTCTGGAGTCCTGTTGCTAGAACCCTGCCAGGGCCCTGTCCCTGACCTAAACATAAGCTTAGCTATCATGTATTGAGATAGTCGAAACATTTCTGCTCTAACTGGGAATAAGGTTCAGTTGGTTCTAGTCTAAGTCCTTGCACATTTGCTGCCTTGTGCCCTGGTTTGATGTGTCCCTTATCCTCTCAGCAGTGCAACTATTGGGTGCTGTGTGTTAACCTGAGCACAGCAGGATTAGTCTCTGTGAGAGACATGCTGCCAAACCCTCCTCCTTCTCTAGGGGGCCATGGGCTAGGCCCACACAACCTCACTAGGAAAGAGAGTGAGCAGGATCCCGTACACGTTCTAGAGCTGGCCCTGTATAACCACTGGCACTGTAGGCCGCAGTCTAGGGCACGGAGACTACAGCACACAGCGCGGCGCGGAGGAGGACTACAGTTCCCAGCATGCCACGCTCTACGCAGGCCAAGGTTGGTCGGGAGTTGAGGGACCTGGGACTGCAATTCCCATCATCGCCCTACGCCAACGAAATGAAGCTATTGATGATCATCTGGCGCATAGCACGCTGGGAGTTGTAGTCCGTCTCTGTCGGGAGGGTTTCTCCGGGTCAAGGGAGGGTGTTGGCGCTGCAGTGGGGATGTGGCGAGCGTGACGTGATTTTGTCCGCGTTGGAGCTGGGGGTGGCCGCGGTGGCGAGCGTGACGTGGCAGAGAGCGAGCGAGGCTCCCCCGGACACAAGAGCCGCAGCAGTAGCCACCGCCAGCAGTTGCTGGGCCGGGACCCCGCGGAGGGATCTGAAAAGAGAGACCGGGGCTGGGACATAAACCGCTGCCGCGCACACACACTCCTTCCGCTCACCGCCGCCGCCCAGCCCGAGCCGCCATGGGCCTCACCATCTCCTCGCTCTTTTCACGTCTCTTCGGCAAGAAGCAGATGCGCATCCTCATGGGTAAGAGCGAGACCCTCGGGGCCCGCCCGGCCCTGCCTTCCCTCGCCTGAGGGATCCCGACCTCTCGGGCCGCGCTTGCCGCAGCCCCCTGCTTGCCGTTACTCGACCTCTCTCGTGTAGACGCGGCTGGGCCCCTGCGGGCGGTGGTGGTGGGGGATGTTCCGTGTGACTATTGGGGACTCAGTAGGAAGCGGCCGGGGGCTTGCGAGCCGCCTTCTCCGTTACAGGACTACGGGGTGGGAGGAAGCGTCCGTTGTCTGCGCCCTTCAGGCCTGGGTACCCTCCTGCCGTGACCTGACCTCTTACCCCGCTGGGGGTGCGTGTGTGTCTATCCTCCGCCGGGCCTGCGCCTTCTCCCAACCCACTCCGGGCCTTTCCGCGTGGGCATGGGGCTAGTGGGGAACGGAACGGCCTCGAGTGCATGAGCTTGGAGGGGAAGGGGCTGTGTTCTTTTCCCTTTGTAGTCTTTATCTGCCCACTATCCCACGGTTCTGTTGGGGGGAGATTTTTAGTTTTTTAAATTAGAAAATGCCCTAAACTCTGCTCCCACCCTTCTTTGAAGCTTGGGGATTATTTAGCACCATATTAGGATGCTAATTGTGTGTGAAAGTGTAAAGAATTGGGACTGGAGTCAGGGGGTGATAGGAGCCTATATAAGAAAAACCCCAAATATTGGGACTGTCCTATTAAATAAGGACATTTGGTCACCCTAAGCACCATATATATGTGTGTGCACACACACACACACTATAAAACAAGCACAGACTGAAAAAAGAATATGAAACTGTAACAGGTAAATGCCATACCTGATCAGTTGTGAAAAGATTTGATATTTGAGGATTGTTTCCTCAGTTCCAGGTGTTCACTGAATTTGCATGTGTCTCCTCCCTCCCTTGCCTCCTGCCCCCAATCTTCCATGTGTGTTTGTGCATGTGAGTCTGGGTAATTGGGATTAGATTTTGAGGGAGGTCTTCTTAATTCCTTTACATATAATTAGGTATCACATTTACCTATCACAGTTGAAGCAGTCTGGCTGTTTTGATCATGATGTGACAGGACCAAGTGTGTTAATGTAGTCCTAAGAGCTCCAGAATTTGACTGCTAAACAGAAAAAAATAACTTCCAGTAATTTATCCTTTTTTGTTTATTGTGTTTTGGGACAGAATGTTGCCTTTAATCACAAATTCTGGTGCATCTTGCATATAGGATTATAAAAATACAGTTTTTTGTATTTAGCTCATTTTATTAGGCTAGTGTCTGACACAGTTACATTGTTGCTCTTCTGAAATGTACTGTGTAACCAGTGTTGTTGAAATATTTTTTTTTTTTTTTTTTTACAGTGTGGGTGCCGAAAGCCAGTGGTCCCTACCCCAGACTTTTTAGCTCACTACCCACTTACTCTTGTCTGTGCCCCAGTCCCACAGTTGGGGACAGGGTGGGGGAATACAGCCAGGGGTAAGACTGCCAAAGCTGGAACCTGGCACAGGGGGCAGGTGGCTGTCAGGACCCTGCATGCGGGGCCAGTAGCGGAGTGCGGGGCTGGCAGCGCTGGGACCCTGAATGCAGGGTGGCTGACAGGACCCAAAACAAAAATTGGGGGTGCAACAGCAGGCCTAGTTTCCTGCACCTATGTGTGTAACAGTTCAAACTAGTTACTTCTTTACTCATACAGTGCTGTAATTCCCAGACTTTGGAGTTCAAAAGATGATGATAAGCACATGCTATGTTCAGTGTTTCCTTTCCTCCCATTCCAAACTTTATACACTCCTTTTCCTACAATTGTCCAGGTAGGTGAATGGGGCTTTTTGCAGTGTGTATCAGTTGGTCGTTAATTAATGAGAGGGATTGCTGTTGAGTAATGTAAAGAGAGCTTCTTTTACCATGACTCAGTCCATTGCCTTTGTACCACCTCAAACTTCTATTGGCTAAAGAATTGAGAATGGAGTCAGCTCCTAACTGTTGGCATGTCAATTTAGGCCCTAAAATGTTTGGATATACATGAGAAACAAGAGGTAATACACATAGCATATTAGGTGGTTATATATAGCAGACCTACTGACATCAAGCAAAAATACCCATCTCAACCCCAGAAAATGATTCTGTGTTCATAGCACTTTGTACATAGGATATGAAAGCTAGTATACACCAATTGAAATTTCACCAACATTTGTGTAGCAGCTCTTTTTGCAGTGCTTGAATTTGTTGTGACATTTTAATTACTTAAAATAAAATTTAAACCTGAGATCACTCTTTTAATGTAATTTTTGCTTCTCTATAAACAATAGAATAGTAAATGTACAGTAGAACTTTTCATATACAACTCAAAATGACTAGGTATGAAACCTTGGAAAAGATGGTTGTAAGGTAAATATTGACACTTGTAGCATTATTGCTTTGCTTCTTTCAGCATGATGAGAATACAAGAACAAACTGTGTTCTTGAGGTCAGAATAGTTCTTAGCATTTCAGACACTTGATCCGTAGTAATTAGTTCAGCTCTAACACAGATACAGATTGAATCAGAACTTCAAGTAGCTATTTGGACAACATCAAATGAGGTGTTTTTTTTCCCCCAGTCATAGTTTTTAAAGGTTTGACAACACTACAAATACAAGCGGGTCAGGGATATGATTACTCCATATTTTCATTATGCAGCATAGACCGAACCTGTTTATGGTTTTAGCTTTGTTATGAAACCCAGTTAGATGCTTCTACACAGCAAACAATATTATGACAAGCTCCTTTGAGACAGTTATATTTGTAGCATGGAAGGAAGGAGATATTTGTATGCAGGTGTACATATCATAATTTTCACGCATATTGGCATTTTCTCCTTACCTATTCAGACTAAGTTTTTAAAAGACTAAATTAGTTTCTGCTTCAAAAGTGATATTTTGGCACACGGGCTGGACAGTGTGGCAGGAGGGTAGGCTTTTAATTGCTGCCACTTGTGTTATAGCTGTATTGTAGGTAGACTGACAGCTGTGAAGACTGAAATAATATCTATTTCCATTGCCTGAGTGAAATTTTTCTAAAAATAGATTTGTTTATTGTGTGTTAAAAAATAAACATTTGTTCAGTGTTTGTATGTAATTTACTTCAAACACCATAATAATGACAGAAGTATTGTAAGCAACTTTCTTTTACTCTAATACTTTTGCAAACATCTGTAAGACACTATCTTTTACAGAATTAATTCAGAGTCATGGCATATACCTTGTGTTTCTGAGTGGATACAAATTCTTTAATACTTTGCACTACATCACATATTTCACAAGCTTACAAATTTTATGGTGTAAGCAGAGAACACAGTTTTTTAAAAAGATTAGGGCAGTTATCTCACACAATTAACTAAAAAGAAGAATTGCAATTAAAACTGTTAATCACACTGTTAAACAATAGAATACCAATTTAATTAACTAACTTATTGTATTTATTAAATGTATCAATTTTGGTTACATCTCAGAATACAAAGTGTACAATGCTCACTTTACATTATTGATTACAAATATATGCACTTGTAAAATGATAAACAAAAGAAATAGTTGTTTTCAATTTACTTAATACAAGTACAGTGGAGCCCTGCTATAACATGACACATGGGATCGAAGAAGTCCCACGCGCTAAATGCGGGGTCACATTATAGCGGGGTCTCAGTCCCTGGCAGGTGGGGCTTGCAGCTTCTCTCCCTGCAGCCCCAGAGTTCTCTGTGGAAGCTGTGGCCCCCATGCCTGCCAGGGGCAGGGGACACCGGCGCTGCAGCCCCGGAGTCCCCTGTCCTAGTTAGGCGCAGGGCCGGGGCTTCTCTCTCAGATCCACATTATCTTCTGCAAATGTAAATAAACCTGTTTGTATGATCAAAATTGCTCATGGCTGATTAAGAAGTAGGACTGGTTGGACTTGTAGGCTCTAAAGCTTGACATTGTAGAAAACAAACAATAATAGAATACCATTTATTTAACTATTTTGGGTAACAGTGTGATTAATCGTGCAGTTAATTTTTAATTGCTTGACAGCCCTAAAAAAAAGATATGATAGTCTCCTAAAGGCAACCTGTAACTAAACTTATTATTAGTAGGATAAGTCAATAGTGCATTATGTCACAAGTGGATTTACAAAGCTGCTTAAAAATCATAATTGCCCTATAGATAAATATTAATAGTTCACATGTTTATATATCACTGTATTTTAAGGGGCTGACCAACCATTTATATTTTTGTGTGCGAGGAAAGGAAGGCACAATTCTAACTCCATTTTACAGATATGGGTTGGGGAGAGAAGACAGCTGAGATATTGGGTTAAATAATATACAAGGGAGCCGTGGTATAATGCGTCCTGGTATAACACAAATCCGGATATAGCACAATTATGCTGTGGCTCCCGAGTCCTTGTTCTCTGTCCCTGGCAGGCGCGGGGGCCAGGGCTTCTCTCCCCTGCTGGGCACCGTGGAGAGAAGCTGCAGCTGCACCTGCGAGGGACAGAGAACTCAGGACTGCAGGTGCGGGGCCGCAGCTTCTCTCACCGCTGCCTAGCAGAGGAGAGAAGCTGCAGCCCTGCATCTGGCGGGGACAGAGAACTCCGGGGCTGCAGACTGCAGTCCCAGAGTTGTCTGTGGAAGCCCCGGCTCCACACCTGCCTGGAGCAGAGAACACTGGCCCATGCAGCCCCGTAGTCCCCAGTCCCAGCAGGCGCAGCGCCGCGGCTTCCCTGGAAGCAGGCGCTGTTGTCCCCTGCCCCCAGCAGGCACGGGGCCGCAGCTTCGAAGCTGTGCGTGGGGCAGGGGACTCTGGGACTGCAGGCGCTGTTGTCCCCTGCCCCCAGCAGGCAGGCGGGCAGCGGCTTCCGCACAGAACTCCCAGGCTGCATCTGCAGCCCCAGAGTTCTCTGTCCCCGGCAGGTGCAGGGCTGCAGCTTCTTTCCCCTGCTGGGCAGCGGGGATAGAAGCTGCAGCCCCCGCCTGCCGGGGACAGAGACCCTGCTATAACGAGGCCCCGCATTTAGCACGATGGGATTTCTTCGATCCCATTTGTCGTGTTATAGCGGGGCTCCACTGTGGTTGAAATGGGCAGAGCAGTGGTTAGAGTTCAGAAATCCCGTGGTCCCAGTGTTGCGTTTAGTCCACTAGTCCATGTATATATTTGAACATGTTACTGAACAACCTTGTTTTTCTTCATATTGCACTTTGCAGAATCATAATTGTATCATGTCACTGTATTCACCACCTGTTAGTATGGCTATGCAACTATCTATCATCTCTGAGACAAGAGACTGCCAAAACATCCATCTTCCGAGAAGCTTATCAGATATTAAACTACAAAATGATAGCCAAAGTTAAGTTTTCTTATTTCAAACAAAAGGACAGTTCCTTTTGGGGATTTTGGGAATCCCACCTGTATGGCTGAATAGTAACAAACCTGTAACTTAACCAAAAAATACAACCCACAAACCTATAGCCATATTAACAAACCTAACCAAAAATCAACAGCATGAATTGTTTGTAACAGCCCCTGTAAAGCATAGTGAAGAAATTACAAGATAGAACTTGTTTATATCAATGCAAAAATAAGAACAATTCTGAATTTATTTTAATCTCTGAATATTGATCAAATTCAGACATTTGGAAGATACTTCCTACTTCTTAACTTTGGGAAATTGAACTCTGGCTGCCACAATGTATTGTCCTTGAAAATATTCCATTTAAAAATCAATCCCTAAATTTTGTGGTTCCTTGCATAGAGTTCACATTTAGATCACAGGTATGCCATGTCTAGGTGGCTTAGGCTGGATTTAAAAAAGGAAGAATTTACTCACAGGGCAAAACTACTACAGTATCTTTTAGGATATAGAATAGTAGAATGGTGCAAAATACAATGTGGTGATAAAATCTTTATGGAGGGCACTTAGCTTTATGCAGTTGAATTTGGTTGGCTGAAAAGAATAGTTTGAGATTATTTTAACACTGAGTCCATGTGAGTCTGTAGAGCAGTGGTTCCCAAACTGGGGTTTGTGAACCCTGGGGCTTTGCGAAACATTAGAGATCGGGGGAGGGGGGAAGGGGGCAAATTCCCATAAAGCTTAATGGAAGTAGAGGAAAAGTAACATTCCAACCTGACAGTTGTGAGTAAGCTATATAATTCTTTCAAACAGTTCAGAGGAGTTGCTTATCATACATGCAAATATGAGAGCTGTAAGTAGGTGACTAGTAGAGTTGAGTTCCTGGGAAAAGTGCACTGCAAGCCTGGGGTTTATAAGTGACTTGAAGAGACTATAAGTAAAGTGGAGAGGGGTTCTTGAAATGGTTTAAAGTAGGCGGACTTACAAAAATCAAATAGGTACAAGGGCAAGACTGTACTTGTGACCCTTAATTGCTATCTGAACAGCTCTGTCTCAGGACTTCATGAACAACTGGTAGCACACCTGTATTGTGCTGAGTTTACGTTAAACCTCAGTGGGAGAAAGAGCTAAAAGTTAGTATTTCTCTTTCAGATTGTTTTGCATCTTGGTTATTGGTTTCTGATTTATGACTTAGTGTTGGGGAATGTCAGAGTTTTTTTCATGTAAACTTGGAAGATTTGTTCATTTGAATTTTTAACTATCACTTTTTGTGACCAGATAGTTAAATTACCTATAATTTGATAGAGGATAAGTTCAAAAATATACTCATCAAATGTAAAAAAATCCTGTAAATCAACTGTGGTGGTAAATACATTTCAGTCTCTTAGGAGAATAAGAATAATTGCAAATGGTGGAACTGTATAATGTTTTGTTTTAGAAAGCTGAATACTGAGGCACTCTTAAGAAATTGATACATGGTAACATGTAAATTGCCAGTCTTTTACTAAAAAATCACATATTAGCTGAAATATGCAGTAAATCATAACTGTTCAAATTGTGATTTGATACTTTAAAAAGTTATTTGAAAATCTAAAAGGGGAATAATATTTTTGCAGCTTGTAATAAGGAAGTTTGAGAACAGGAGTGAAGGGGCTGGCAATAATGAATTTTAATAATGCAAACAAATGAGAACGGGGTGAAGGGGCTGGCAATAATGCGGACTTTAGACTTCTAACTTTGCTAAACTGATAATTATCCAATAAAATGTCTTGGCGTTTGAACTGGGAACCTGTTTTACTGCTGTATTGTGACTTCATCTGTATTCATGGAAGTGCTTATATTTTCACCATGAAAATTCCTGGGAATCTTTGTTGTCAAGTCCTTTGTTCAAATACTTGCAGGTAAGGCCTATTCTTGGTGTTGAGTATTTCTCTCCTAGTGTAACACAGAGCATTTCTCATAATGTGTGCTTGTGTGTGTGAAAGATAACCAACCAAGATTTCTTTTTGGTATTCCTGTATTCTGAGCTCCAAGAACATCCATAATTCTTATGTGGGAACCTACCCTTTATTTTGTTTTAAATCATGAGACTTTGAAAAATGTTGGGTTTGATTTATTTGCCTTCTGGGTTTTGAGTCTTTAGGATACAAGTGTGCTATATTTTTAAAGTTTTATTTTTCTGCTACTGCAAGAGCTGGAAAGCGTGTGGGTTTTGGGGTTTTTTTTAAAGATGAGTTGATATTATCCCTTAATCATATAACTCTGAGTTTGAATTTTTTAAAAAAAAAACACATTTCTTAAGTGAGCATTGGCGTTTTCTGACCACTGAGTTTATCTTCATGTTTTTTTTTCCCAAGGTTGTCAAACTTACTGATGAGCCATTTACCTTAACAGAGGGTATAGTTTTTGAGGAATTCAAGTATATATTTTGAACAGGTTTCTCTACATAATCTTAATTTTCATGGAGTAAATTCCATATTTTCTGTGGTGGTGGTAAGGCTTCTAGAGAAAGTTAAGTTTTATGCTTGTGTTCCGTATGTGGCTTATCTGAAGGTCCAGGCAACTTGCCTTCCATTTGGAGATGCTCAGTAAAGTGGCTGAGGTCCGAACATCTGTCTGCGCTGCAATTTAAAGACCTGTGTGGGGCCCAGGTCAGCTGGCTAAGGCTCATGGGGTTATAAAACTGCAGTTTAACTATCCAGCCTTTTGCTGGAGCCAGCGCTGTGGGACCCTATGGGCTGGGGGTAGGGTCCCAGGCTCCAGTTGGAGGCTGGACATCTACACTGCAGTTTTATAGCCCTACATCCTAAGCCTCGTGAGCCCAAGTACCTGCTGTTTAATTGCAATGTAGATGTACTGAGAGGTCATTCTTGGACAGAGATACCATAGGTTATTAGTCATTATTTCAGCATAAGTGGTAATTTTGAAGAGTTGATTCCTTAGGGAGTCCCCCTTCTTTGAATGTTACCCAACACTTCACTGTTGTAGGAAAAATGCTGACACAATATTAGCAATTTTAAACTTTGAAGATTCATAGTAAGTGCCACCTACTATTGTAGATAATTATCTACAGTGTAGGGATGGAATATTGGAGTTCTGAAAGGCAAGCATTTAGAATCATGAGAACCCATTTAGAGAGCTCTTAAAATGGAATTTTGAGAATTTTCTTGTACCTAAACAAGTCTTTTTGACAAAAGTATAATACATGGCCTTTTGGCTCTACAAATTCCAAGATCAATGAAAGCAGTTGATTTTCTTAAATACTTTCTTCACAGACTGTAAATATATTAATTTGTATAACATCAATATATTCATAAATGTCTAAAATACTGTAGGACACCTGTAAAGGGAGGTTTTGCAAATATACTGTAATTAAGTAGTTAGCATGCTTTGAGAAGGAAGAGGTTTTTAAGAGTCTGGTTTCATTCTGCATAAGTGGTTGAGCAATTTGAAATTACATTATATTGCAACACTAAGAAAAGTATCTTATTTATCAGTGTACAACTTGTTGTCAAACACCCCAATATGGAGTGCAGGACAGCTGTAAAAGTAGCAAGTAAGACATGAGTTCAAAACATGATAGTATTAGAGTATGGGTATAGTAATAAAATGGTTGCTGGGTGTGCTGATAGTACCAAAGGTTTTTTTCTGTTTTTGAGTTCTCTCATTTTTGTTTGTTTTGAGAATAGTGTTACCAGAATTCTGCTGGAAGCTTTGAGTTTCTCAGATGGTATTTTAATTAAAATGATTGTTGCATTTACTTATTGAACGCTCATTCTTGCAGCTTACTTCTTAAATAACATCATTTATTCGTGGATATGTGCAGTAGGAGGTGATGTATTTCCAAATGTTTGTGTTGAATTGGTTTTCTGGGACAGAGTCTTAATTCTAATACTTCTCAAAATACATATTAACTCGTTCAGCTGACAGTATTTGGAAACACCATGATGGACTACCAAATATTTATTTACAAAAGCTTCTCCTCTTAAAATTGTCAGTACATGCCCACTTAAAATACACACGTGTGCGCGTGCACGCGCACACACACACTATATATATATATTATTGTGACGGAGTGAGACCAGAAGGATATAGGAGAGTGCTGGAAGGCAGGTATATTAGTCTCAGGATGTGTAGGTCCCTGTTCCCTGGATAGCCAAACAAAGGCTACTGCAGGCCAATCAAGACACCTGGGGCCAATTAAGAACCTTCTAGAAAGGAGTAGAAACAGCTAGCCTAATTGGGACACCTGAAGCCAATCAGGGACTGGCTGAAACCAGATAAAAACCTCCCAGTTAGTCAGGTGGGCTGTGGGTGTCAGGAGCTGTGGAAGGAAGTTATGCTGTTGGTGAGACTGAGTGGTGGACAACGTATCATACAGAAGGAAGGAGGCCCTGAGGTAAGGGTGAAGTGGAGTTTGAAGAAGCAGGGACTGCTGTGGGGAAGTAGCCCAGGGAATTGTATTGTGTTTTGTGCCTAAAAGGTCAGCCATCTTAGCTGATACTATTAGGGTCCCTGGGCTAGAGTCTGGAGTAGAGGGAGGGCCCGGGTTTCTGAGGCCCCTAAATCTGCCAGGAAGCACAGGACCCACCAATACAGACTCAGAACTTTGTCTCTCTCTCTCTCTCTCTCTCTCTCTCTCTCTCATATAATAATATAGTATATTTATTTATATATAATATAGTGTGTGTGGAGAGAGAGAGAGAATAGTGTACAAATAGAAATTAAAAATAATCAGTTCAAAAGGGAAACAAAAAATCCCACATCACACCACAATCTACCTGGAAGGGTTTTGTCGGAGCAGCAAGGAAGCAAATTTCAGAGCAGAGTTACCTCCTGCAGAGTTCAGAAGTGGGGACTGTTAACCAGAACGTCCCAGTAGACTGGAATAGTGTACGGAGACATTATGAGTAGCCAAAACAGTCTGCATTGTTCCAGAAATTAAATTGTTCAGTGTAGTGTCTGGCGCATAGGTGTTCTATGCTCTCCTTATATGGAATGTCACTAAGGGCTTGAGGCCATGTAACTTGCATCACTCAGGGGATCTCCTTTAATGACATAAGTTATGTTGACTTTAAGTGGTGTCCATAATGTGCTATGTCAACAGGAGATGCTCTTCCACCAGCATAGCTCCGCCTCTCATTTAGGTGGAGTAATTTATGGTGATAGGAGAGCACTCTCCTGTCGGCATAGCATGTCTTCACCGGATATGCTACAGTGTTGCAGCCGCACTGATGTAGCGAGGTAGTGTAAAATAGTCCTAAGTGAGCTGCTGCATTTCATGTTAGCTGAAACTTTGAAGTGATCGAGAGTCGTCTCGTGAGGCATGCTGCAGTAGCCATATCTGAAGGTAATATAGGGATCAATAGCGGACAAGATCTGCATTTAAGAAAGAGTAGCTTCCAATCTGACACTGAATAAGTGAAGGAGGACAGAGAACTTCTGGCTGCTGCCTAGAAAATAGTGCAAGGTATGTCAAATACATGAAAACATACTAGAGCAAAACCTTTACATGTGAACTGCCAAGTTTAGTTTAGTTTAAAAATAAATTAAAAACTCCTACCAGTTATTTACATGATGCCTAAAGAAGGAAGAAAGTTACATAGCTTTCTAATCATGTAAGTGGAGAATGGAATTCTGGTATTAAACATGAAGTCTTAGCTGATTGGCCTCTACTTCAAGTGATGGGTGGAGAAGAAAGGAGAGAAACGTACTTAGTAAATCCAACTTTTTTCTTTTTAAGGCCATTTAGGAACTTACCCATTGCTCACTGAAAAGTGGTTTAAGTGGAATATTTGTAAAGAGCATGATTTATTAATATTGTGAAACTAAAATTAAACTTTTATATTATTTTTAGTTGGTTTGGATGCTGCTGGTAAGACAACTATTCTGTATAAACTGAAGCTAGGAGAAATTGTCACCACAATTCCCACTATTGGTAAGAAAACTAATTGTTTCTCATCTAATTACTAATGTTAAATCTAATTGAACTACAGAATGATTGACTTTAAAATACTCAATTCTCCTGAGGGAGAGAAGACTTAAATGTTTTTCATTCTAGCACTTTTGTTTCAAGAGCTGGTTTGTGGGGTAGTGGGAGATGTATATCCCCGGGAATAGACATTAGTAGAGAGTTGGACTTTTAGAGAGATTCTATTTTCTCTCTCTCTCTCTCTCCCCTAGCTTTGTTTAGAAAGATAAATTTTTGAAGTGACTGTTTTTAAGAGGACAACTGACAGATTTACTATGTAAAAGTTACTATTATAAATGTCAATATTGAACCACTTTTTTTTTCTTTCTTAGGTTTTAATGTGGAAACAGTAGAATATAAAAACATTTGTTTCACGGTTTGGGATGTTGGTGGTCAAGATAAAATTAGACCTCTTTGGAGGCATTACTTTCAAAACACACAGGTATGAATTCTTATTTTTTTACAAGTAAAAAAAAAAAAATTGCACCTATTGTACATAGTAGTATTCATTTTAATATGAACATATCTCCAGAAAATGGTCTACCACCATTTCCATTTTCTTCTCATTAGTTTGTCCCCACCATATTTGCTGGAGTTCTGAGGATTCTTGGGGGGGGTTTTTTTGTTTCTGTTTAGCTGGGTTTTTTCCTTCCCATCTGGAAGGCTTCATGTCTTATGCTGTGTGTACACTACAGACTTCTGTCATTATAGCAGCATTTCCCAAACTTTTTTGGCCATGGAACACTTTTTAGCCTGGTATATATTTACGGAACACTTTTATAGTGTTGTTTTGTAGTCGTTTGGTTTTTCAGATAAAACGTGGTGTTTATGCTCAAATATAATTTTATTGTATAAAACAAAGCAAAAATACAAATTTAAAATAACCTGAACTACCAATTTCTACTGGAAAGCATGTATAAAGTAGTACAAAAATCAAGAGTCAAATTCTCTTTACGCCATGATATTCAATACGAGATCTATCAAAAACCAGAAAGTTATATGTTAAATTATAGTCATTCAAAAAAAAATGTAAACTACGCTTTAAATATGCCAAATTTTTTTTAAAAAAAGACCTTTTTTTTAAAATTACGATTCATTCACAGAACACCTATTCACATCATGCGGAACACAGTTTGGGAAACACTGCATTATAACATTCTCAGTCAGGGATGTGAAGAGCTGTGATTTCTCTTCTCTCTCTCTCCTCTGCCGGGGCCCCCCCCCCCCCCACTGTATATACAGTTATACCAGCAAAACTGTACTTTACCAAATACTTGTGTTTTCTCTAAGGGAAAGTGGTGAAAGGGGAATTGCTGTTTTGCTGATATAGTTGTAGCCACACAAAGGCCTGGTCTACTTTGGGGAGGGGTCTGCTCTGCTTGGTGTAAGTTAAGCACCTTCAGCTACGAAAATAGTGTAGCTGAAGTTGATGTGCTTATAGCTACTTATTGCAATGTCTTCACTGTGGTAGGTCGAATGCTGACACTCCTCCTCCAACTCCGCCTACACTTTTCGCCCTGGTGTGGAGTACTGGAGTTGACGAGAGAGTGCTTGGCGGTCAGTTTATCACATTTTCACTCCCGGCCAATGGGAGCTGCGGGAAGCAGTACGAGCCAGGCTACAGCTCCTATTGGCCAGGAATGGTGAACTGCTGTGAGCGGCCAAACCTATGGACTCTCCAGTAAACAAAGTGTCTTGCGGCCAGGCAGGGGCTTACCCTGTGCAAGCCGCTGAACGAGTCTGAGAACCGCTGCCCTAGGATATATCCACATTAGGAGCACTTTGCTGGTGCAGTATACCAGAATTCCAATACCAGTAAAGTACTCCTAGTGCAGATGTAACTCAATATAGTCTGACTGGGATAGACAGGATTCCCATGAAGGACCTGTCATTGTTGCTCCTTAATGTGCCAGAGGGGTCACTGTGCTATGTGATGGACTTTCTAGCCATTAAATTTGATGCTTTGTCTGCTAACCTTCTGAAACTGAAAAGGGACTTCAAGTAAAGAAGTAAGTTAATGCCCTTGCAGGTGTATTTTTCTCTCTTAACCCAACTGAAGACAGACAAAATAGATTTTTACTTAGAGTAGAATAAAATTCACATGCACATATACATTATGGTTTATTGGGCTCCCTTTGCTTATAAAACGTCTAAAAATGTCTAAAAATGTTACTGGAATACCATTAATCAGGGTTGTATTGCTAGTTGTTTGATTTGGCCATGACAAGTTCACTTTGCTGCTTCTGTCATTGCTGCAGGGGATTACAATGTGCTTTTTGGGTAGTTAGCACAAACACAAGTAACTTAACACATTTCTATACACCCCAGCAGCAGAGGTGATTCATACTTGTTGCTCTGCTTTGTGAAGGATTGTTGCCAGGAAACTTCTCTCTGGAGTAGCACAGGCATGATCCTGGGGCATGTACAAATAGGAGTGTATGGTGGAATGTGACTAGACAAAGGGACTGGCACAGTAGTTTAGTGACAGCATATCAGATGAGGACCAAAAATGCTAGGACTGAAGATGACAGTAGGCTATTATAGAAGTATCACTAGGGACCTTCAAAGCGGGAGGGTAGGCTGGAACTGTAAGACCTTCAGGTGGGGATTTAAAGAGTGGAAGACAGTATGGAGTAAGCTTTTTAAAAGAGAAATATCAATGTCAGAAATGGTGTTAGGAACATTTGGTAAAACAACACATTTCTAAAAACTAAATTATATTTAAAGTTGAGAATCCTCAGCTTTATAGGGTGGAGGACATCTTAATAGTGTCTAGATTATGTATCTCTAGCCGTCTTTGATGCAATAGAACATCTAAAAATAAGGAAAACTATCACAATTTGGCCAGTTATCTTTCCCTGAAGTTCTGATGCCCAGACCACAGTCTGGGAATTGTAGCTTTTGTTTGTATGGGTTTTGTGTTGTTTTTAAAACCTTTCCGTTTAAGTAGCCTAATTTAATTTTAACAATGTTCATGTCCTGTCTACTGAGGACCTAGCTGTCTGAAGAATGTCTGTCTGCCTCATGTAGTCGTGATCTTTCTCAGTATATGTTAAAGTCTATTTTTTCAAACTTGTGTTTGTTAGAGAGGAAGCAGCCAGAACTGTACTCCTTCCCAATAATTCATATCCTCTTTTTCTTAGAACACCGCTGTATGCTTAAGTTTTATGGCGACTTATCAAAGCTGCTTAACTTTTTTTGCAGGGTCTCATATTTGTGGTAGATAGCAATGACAGAGAGAGAATTCAGGAAGCGGCAGAAGAACTGCAGAAAATGGTAAATATTAATATTTTTGGAACAGAATTGACATCATCTGTATTTACTTTATCAAGTCAGCTTTTCTCCAAATGGTGAATATGCCAGTTTTGCTGAAATTTCAAAACCCGTACACCTTCAGAAATTCTTAATGTGTATTGTAGATATAATTCATTGCTACTTATCTGAAATTTGCTTAGAACATGAGTGGACTTTAGGTCAAGAACTACTAATGACTTCACCCAATTCCCTTTGGGATGTAACTCCTCTCCCCCCAAAAGTAATCTCTTATTGCCAGTGAGTTGTCTAAACAGTTTAAATCTAAACTGCTGTTTGAAACAATGTTGCTTTACCTACTCTAGTGAAATTTTTACCGTGGGTACTTGATGATCTCAATCAGAAGCTACTCACTGTGATTTGGGGGGTGAGAATGAAAAAGCTTACAGCACTTTGCCCTTTATTTCTTAATTGCATCTCTTTAGCTGCTTGTTACAGTAATTAAAAGGAAAAATAACTGGTATGGTCATTTATTCTGTTAGCTTCAGGAAGATGAATTGCGAGATGCAGTGCTACTGCTTTTTGCGAACAAACAAGACTTGCCAAATGCCATGGCAATCAGTGAAATGACAGATAAACTAGGTCTTCAGTCTCTGCGTAACAGAACTGTAAGTACTAAAGTTTTAGTCAATATTTTTGTAAGCAAATGTACTCTCTAAGTTTTAAGCTTTCATTTTTTTTTCTGTGGAAAGATAGAATTGTATATGTCAAATACACAAGTTTTATTTCTACAAAAGAGTAACATATAGAACACAAACTGTGTAATAAAAGTAGCCGATCAAGAGCAAATAAAATGCTTCATTACTCTTTTTTTAAATAGGAAGATACAACCATTGCAGACCATTGAATAGCTTGGGCCAAGTTTTAATTTTGTGCATTGGCTTTACTCTTCTGTTTTCTTATTTTGAAGAAAGACTGAGACTGGAATTGTCCAAGAGTTCTTAGGGAACAATCTATGATTAAAAATGCCCAACAGTATAAGGGAGGCTTCATCTGCACAACTCTTGTTGGATTTTAAATCACTGTTTTATATAATTCTTCATTGCATTTTTTTGCATCACTTTACCTCTTTCATGTTAACTGTTGTGGCTTATGTCATTACGAACTGGTTTTAAAAAGAAGTGGATTAAATCATGTAGTAGTAATTCCTTGCTAAATGATCTCAATAGCACCTGATTAAAACAAAGAATTTTAATTTACAATTCTTTACATTTTACACTTTATTCATCTTTAATTTCACTATGATTCTTGTGCACTAATATAATGTGTCAATATTTGGGTGTCAGGCATAATGGGAGAATCCTCCAAAACCCAATTGCTAATTAAAATTAAATATTTTCTTGAAAAATCTTTTCTTACTGTTAGTCTTTGTGGTGGTGGGAAATAACTTTTCAAGAACCATACTCTTTAGGATCAAACTACGTGAAATTGTGCCATAAGAATTACACCCTGGTAGTATGTAGTAATTGAGTATTTTAAAGTTCACATTTCATTTTATTTTATATTTTGTTCCTTAACAGTGGTATGTCCAAGCAACCTGTGCTACACAAGGAACTGGTCTGTATGAGGGACTTGACTGGCTGTCAAATGAGCTGTCAAAACGCTAACTCAAACTGGATGACTTTCTCACCAGGGACATGTTTGATATAAGTGGTCTAGGCTTGTTACAACAAAATTAGTTTGCATCTTGGTTATTAAACAGTATCTGGAACGGGTTTGGGCAAGATATTACAGCGTTTCAACTTATTTTGTTGCCAATTATTATTTACCAAGCTATGTGTTGCAGAAGTAGCAATGTGCTTGGGTTTAAAAAAACCAAACTCCTTAACTTTGAAAAAAAGTGTATCTTCTGATTTTTACTTCCCTTGTTAGGTTAAATGCCTGAATATAGTTATTGTGACACCTTTAAAATCTGTGTTTTTTTGAATACTTTTTGAGTCCCAATAAATTAAGTAATGTTTTTTAAAGATCTTCCCCCTGCTACTTTAGTTTACTGATACCTTATTATTTCATTCCTCAAACAGTCTGCTGATTTAAAAATGTAGCATTCCATTTGTATTTATTTCTCTCCCTTGCCAAAAAAATGCTCTAAAACACTATTCAAATCTACTGCACTGAGGAACATTTTATTAACTTTGGGTTCCATCAGCACAACTTGCCTTTGTGTGAATTGGATTTGATGGGTAGCATAGTTCTGTGCTGGTTGCAAAGAGCTCATGTTGAGGTGGTTTTTAATATTCAGCAGATTGTCTGTCTTCCTTTATATTGTATCATTTTATGTTGCATGTTGCTTTTTGGTATCAGCCTGAATGTTTTCACCCAGTGTATAATAGTTCTGCTGAAGTTTTACTGTTTATTGGTGAACATATCTTCATAAAGAGAAATTTTGGAAAAATCATCAAACTCAATGGATTAGTTTCTTCATAACCCACTTGGAATAATTCCTAATAAAATGATAAAATGTAGAGTTTTGTGTATGCTCTTATTCGGTATTAAATTTGTGAAACTGATACGAACATTTGACAGACTTATTCTTTTTCCATAAATTTAGTTGTTCTGTAGTTTTGTGAACACAAATCTCAGATTTTCAATTTTTGAGGGAGAGTCCCTGAAGATGAACAGGTAACTTGTATACAGTGCAGTAGGTAATCATCATCAAGGCTCAAATAATTCTGTAAAAGTGTCTCTTGAAGCTGTAAATCTAAAAATCCTTTTAAGATGTTCAGATATGAAAATACTAACTGTTAAAATTGTAATAAAACAAATACAAACTGCCTAAAAAGCATGCATGTCTGTTTCATAGTTATATGTACACTATAGGGTACAGTAGAATAGCAATAAATGAGTTCTGGTGGTGGTGGTTGCATGAAAACTTGAACATCTATAGGGATTTATTCTGATGCTATAGTAATGGTAGGAGCAACCTGTTCTTGAAAATCCAAGCAAGTCCATGGGAGATTCACCAAGTCCTTCCTTGCTTCCTTTTTCTTTCTCCTCTTCTACCCCAGAGACCTATCTTGAGATGTAAAAACAAATGAATTCCTGCTTGACTCCATGGCCATTAGTGCTCAGAGTGTTCTGAATATCCAACAGATGTCTTTTCCACTTCACTGAGGATTTTTGGCATTTGGGAGACATGTTTTATCTTCTGGAAATTAATCAGAACTAAAGTCTTCACTTTTAATCAGTGCAGCTGTTCCATCACCATATTTTTAAAATTCTCCATATTTAGCTAGTCATGTGGGGTGGTTTTGGAATTTTTTTGGAAATACCAATGTTGATTAAATGATGCAATCCTTATACAAATTTATTGGTGAGTGTGAGGAATGTGGAAAAGCTGTATTTTTTTTAATGAATATTATGTGTACCTCTGTTTTGATTACTGTCCTGCTGTCTGCTGCTTGGGTGCAAAGAGTCTTTGTCTGTGGAAGGAGGGGGTCCTGCTTCCCCCCACCCCCTTTGAAAAAACCTATGTAGGAACCCAGCCTATAGCTACAGAGAGGTAAATCTCCAATACTTAATGCTGATTTCAGTTCCTTTAAAAGTTTATTACTATAGTGCTCTGATTAGCAGACTTGCTGGTAACCCCAAATGGGAGGGTATCCAATGGGGAAAAACAAAGAACTTGGAAGGGATTAAAAGCCTCAGCCCTGAAGCTGACCAGGTGTCAGAAGAGGAACCAGTGACTGAGTCTGTTCTCCTAGAGGTTGGAGCATGAGGGATAATTGTGTCCTACCAAAGTCTTGAAGGAAATGCTAGACTTAGGTAAGAAATTTGTGTAGGCCTTTTTCTCTGATTGCTGTGTTTATGGATAATTAAATAATGCTGTGTTTTTGAAGAAATGTAAAAGTGGTGTGTAACGGGATTGTTAGAGTTGGGGAGCATCCCCCATGCAGACCCTTGCCTCTGCCATTCATTCCCTCCCATTCCTTCAGGGATGAAGTGGGATTGATTCCCCCATCCATGGCTTCCATGGATGAGTTTGTCTTCTAGGATTTGATTAAAAGAATGGCTGAGACACTGGGTATCTACTTGTTTGCCACGGTGGACAACACCAAGCACCCAAACTTGCAGTGGAGGCATGAGCCTGTGCTTGTTGTAGGACACCGTTTCCTTAGTGGTCTTGAGGATTCCTCTACCTGCCCTCGGCTTCCCCTGATCATCGGGAGAGTTTCCAAGACTAGGAAGGATAAAGCTATGGTCAACATGATAGCTCCTTACTGGCCGAGACAGTTTTAGCTGCCAGACCTGCTGTGGACATCTGACCTCCCATACAGCTGCCAGATGTACTGTCTCAGAACCAAAGTCAGATCCTGCATTCAGACATCTGACTACTTGGATGTTGGCTTATCTGACAGACAGCTTCCTACAGGTTCACAGGATTTTTGTACAAAGCAGGAAGACTTGCTCAGAGTGGAAAAGATGTCCCACCCTCCCCAACAGGGGCAGCCCCAAATAATTTGAATCCAGGAGAGATGCCAAAGATCCTAAACTAGTTACAGTTCATGAAACCAGTAGCACTGCTATTTGCTTCTTTCAAGATCCACCTAGCAGCAATCTTGGCATATCCATGCTCTGGTACATCCACCTTCACTCTTTTTTTCTTTCCCAACAGTGTCTAAATTCTTTAAGGACCTTCATATTTAAGTTACAGTTAGACATTTTGCTCCCTGGTGGGGCCTCAGTCATCCTCAAGAAGCCTCCTTTTGAGCCACTGTTGGAATGCTCCATGTGTTAATGGTGAGGCAGTACGTATTTTCTGGTACACTGTAAAGCTACATAAATGCCTTTCTGTAGTGAAGGTACTAAGACACAATGCTGAGGGTTATATAAGTAGTTAAAACGTCATCTTTCCCTTTATTTTTAGCCAGAGACAAAACTATTTTACTAACGAATTTTGTGTCCAGTTCTGGGTATACATCTTTCCTGAAGCATGGCACAAATTGGAGAAAAACAAGAGGACCATGTATGTGTGAGCAGGAATGGTGTCCCTAGCCCAGGCCTGCACAACATGCGGCCTGGGGGCCACATGCAGCCCGCACGGGCTCACTGTGCGGCCCGCAGAGAGTGAGTAGAGGTGGGGGCAAGCCAAGTGATGGGGTGGGGGGAAGCAGATGGGGGTGGGGCTTTTTGGCCCCCAGCTGTTTTGGTTTGGGTTTTTTTTTTTGTTTTGTTTGCAGTAATATGGCCCTCACTGCTTTGAGTTGTGCAGGCTTGCCCTAGCCTTTGTTTGCCAGAAGCTGAGAATGAGTACCAGGGGATGGATCATTTGATTACCTGTTCTGTTCATTCCCTCTGGGGCATCTGGCACTGGCCAGTGTTGGAAGACAAGATATGTGGCTAGATGGACCTTTGGCCTGACCCAGAAGGGCCATGCTTATATTCTTACCTACTGCTGCAAAAGGAAAATGAGGGGAATGGTATAATTGGGAGGGGGAGGAGGGTGTAAAGCCTAAAGCTCCCCCCTCCCCTCCGTGGGGGGGGGGGGGGGGGGGGGGAATCTTTGCCTGTGGGGCTAGGTGAAGGCACGATGGGTGCGATGCATAACCCGAGCAGACCTTTTATATGACTGTACCTCTCCTGTTTTGTAAAGGTTTGAGGTCCCTTAAGGATAGGAACTCCTGGTGCTTGCTCTGTTTAGGGAGAAGAGCATATCTTAGAGCAAGGATCTATCTCTCACTCATTCTTCAAGCATACAGCATGAGAGCCACCTGGCTGAAGTTCCTTGTAGGGAAATCAATGCAGGCTGTTTTAGCCACTGAGAGGTCTACAACCTCACCTCACTTAGACCTATTAATGCTCCACAGCTGTGATTCCATGCCACCCTCCTAGGCCCTGTCCATTTTGTGGCCCTATTCATTATTAGCACGGACATTGGATAGGCAGGTTCCTGTCCCTAGTAACTGATAAAATGACACTGAAGGATCACTAGCCACGTGATTAATCTCAGGTTCATTCATACAAGGGCCAGAAGCTTGAGGATGCTCTAGTACTAATTTCTAAGTCTGCACAGGTGCTACCCTCTAATTTGGCAGACTAGTCTTAGGCCTGGCCCTACCTCACTGAGCCTGGGCCCAAATGCCTTGGACCCTGAACCACTGAAACCCAGGGGCTCTGTCGTCAAAGCCCCTGATTTCCTCCCTCTTATCCCCTCTTGGCACCAAAACCATAAGTGGAGCCAAGTAGCATCAGTGTTCTGATCAGAGAGTTCCCGTGAGGGATTGACTGGTGATATCCAAACCCCCTACCCATGTAGTCACCAATATACCAGATGAGAGAGGCGCTCTCTCTCTCTTTAATCTTCATCCCTTCCCACCCTTGCCTAACATAGTAGAGTCAGGAAGAGAGGGCTTATTTTATCTGGTTCCTCCCCCTGCATATGTTATCTCCACCATTCTCACTACTAGCTTTACTGGACATGCTGGGTTATGCCATTCTCTGCACTAAGTCTCAGGGGATCACTCTTTCCAAAGAGACCAATTATATCAATCTTGGACAAGTCCATTAGTACAGCCACAGATTTGTGAAAAGCAGGAAAGGGAGAAAAGAACTTTATTACAGGCTGTGGTGGATACATCTGGCAGAAGCTTGCACAGGAGCCAGGAGGTGTCATGCCATTCCTAAGCATTGCTCATAATTTTTAAAGGCAAAACAGGTGCCTTAGTTGCTTTCTAGGCCAGAGGGAGAGTCAATCAAAATTTCCTTCCTCATCTCTAACTGTACGTGTTTAAATAAGGCATTGTGAAATCCAACCTCTGTGTACTCCTTAATAGAGCACACATTGCACTTTATCACCTTTGGAGTCCTCCAAGTGTTTTATAGTAATTGGCATGTATTAGCTAAAGTTTGTAGATATGAAAACTGAAGCACAAAAAGTTTTAAGTACCTTATCCCATGTCCCATAGTGTAATCCTGATAACTTTGCTGAATGGCTGCACAGAACTTTGTGAAACTAATATAAAATATCTTCCACTCAGTAAGTGTATTCACAATCAAGTCTTTCATTCAGCACTACTTTTTCCCAAAACACACAAGAGCATCCACATATTGCAATTACTTTACTTCAGAACTTATCCAAGTGTCGTCCATGACCACGAAAGGCTCCTTCCTGGTAGACAGAAGAGCTGATGGCCCATACGGCAGTGGCTCTATCTCTGTCTACACTGCATTGAGTTAGAAGTACATATATTTTCCATGCCCCTAGTTATCAGAAATGGTGTGTTCACAAACCTATTAAGTCTGAGAGCCCCTCACCCTACACACATAGGCATCTGCACAGGATAGCTTGCTTTCAAAAGGAACAAACAGCAGGGAGATAGAGACAGGGCAGTGATGCTACACTTTATATATGTAAACTGTGGTAAATTGGCTATATGATTTTGAACCACAAAGGTATAAGCCACACTGGAGTAAAGGCAGGCAGAAAGACAATTACCCTAGACACATATGTATAAGAATAAAAAGCTTTCTGTCCCAGAGTTCCTCACCACCACAGGTGAAATACATGATTAAGACTTAAAGGCCTTGTCAGAAAACATGTTTAATCAAAATATCTTACATGCATTGGATACATCATTGGTGAGCAGGGTGGTATAAACGTACCTATGGCATGTTGTTTTTACATATGTACATTAGTTTGATTCAAAATGATTTTTCATCACTTATTTTGAGCACCCAAAATCTTCACAAACACTCCCTACTCAAGAGCTTACAATCTAAATATAAAATGCAACAAATGAAAACAAATTGAGTAGCAGGTAACAAGCTATAGTAACATCCCACAGTAATTCACACCAATTGTGTGCTCATAGCAGTAACGTACAGTGAGTGTTAATTTCCCATGGTCAGCAACCCTCTTAACCCATATTTCCCCATCATCATCACACCCACAGGTGTCTGACAACAGTGAACTTCAGCCCCTCAGCTTAGGCCTGCTCTATCCATTCTCTTCTAAGAATCATCTCCCTTCCCCACAATGGAAGAGTTCCAGAGGGTCACTCCTGACACAAGAAAAGGCTCTGAGGGCTGGAAAGTAAAAGTTATCTGCTGGCTGTTCCAGCAGCACAGTGTCTCTACTCCCATAGCCAGCACCAGTCACAAGGGGGAAGGTTCCATTACAGTAGAGAATCCAGGGAGAGGTAACAGTGCATGTGCTTGGGGCTTATGCCCTAGGACTTTCCTCCCATTTCTCTTGGTGAAAGAAAGGAGTTCCTCTCCTGGCCTGTTCTTCCTACTCTTTCCCACCATGAAGGTTATAACAGCTTCAGTCTCAATCCTTACCTAGCAGCAGCCACCTGCCCCATGAGGAGGCGCTATAGCCTGTGAGGTGCCAAGGAGTGTGGCAATACTTAGATCCCCATACTAGTTTGACTGGTACCAATTGTCATGTAATTAAGATTTGTTTAAATATAACATTTTTGAAAATACCATGGAACAATTGCCCATATCAGCATGTATAGTACTATGAAAAAGCTACCACTCTATTAGTATGAAGTACATGTATGGACCTTGCTTGAGTGTCAGATTAGTTTGCACCATTTGGTTGTTCCTAGTGTCAAGCAACAGGAGCAGAGTTAAGTATGGTTTTTTGGATGTCCCAAGTCTGTGCATCCCAGAGGTTTTCAGTTTAGCAACTTTTTTCATTTTAAATATTCAGTTTAATTTTTGCATTATGAGGAAGCCACAATGTTCTAATACATTTCTAGTGTTCTTATTTACATGATATGTGCCTTTTTATACTGGATAGGGGTGAGAATTCTACTTGATTTTTCAGCATTAGACTTCAGAGCTTGTTTTGCCTTGGAAGGCACTAATAACCAGAAAACTAGTTAAATGAGGATAGTATCAGGAGTTGAGGGAAAGTTATCAACTGAAACAAGAAGCATTAGTAAAACTATATAAATCTTTCGTTTGCAGAACCTCTTCAGTTTCCATGACTAACATTTTGGAGAAAGGAAGCCCTGGGCAGTGGGTGTTTAAATAATTAACTTACTTCCAGTAAGGTATCGTATTGTACATCCCATAGACATCTCAAATATTCCCCAACATAACCAGGAAAGACTAGACTTGTTAGAGGCCTTCTTTATGATGGAAAAAAAAAAAGAGAGAAAATCCAACTTTTAAAAATCTTTGCAGGTCACCTTTAAGCATGTCCACCAAAATAATCCGATACATATTATGTGAAGTGTGTTTTAATTCCTATTCTCCCAAACCTGGAAGAAACTGTTCTCCAGAAGCAACTAATGCTTCCCTGCAAATCAAAAATTGGCAAGATAAATTTAAAAAACTCCTTCCCACCCAAACTGTTAGGAAATTGGCCTAAAACTTGTAGTATGTTCTGGAATGCTAGATATAGGATATAGATAACAGTAGGAATCAATACTCAAAGGTAAATATAGTTCTTACATATTTTTATTTTTAGTAAACTGGATATTGGTTTACAAAAAATCGACAATTGGTCTTTAAAATCTGATTTTTTCATTTATTTTAAAGGCCAAGAAGAGCCTTTCAGTGGCTACAAATACATTAAGTGGGCAAGGAAAATGTTTCTTAAGCCATTTTAATCCTAAATTTTAATATGGTTTTATGTTGATTGTACAAGTCTATTAATATGTTGGTGTCTGGTTAGAAAGTATTTTGTCAAAAAAAAAGGTCAAAGTACACTGAACATGCAGTTTGCTAAAGCTTAGAGAAGCACCAGGAATGCTGAATGAATAAATTTATATTTGAGTATTTAAAAGAAGGTGACATTTATCTTGCACTGAAAGTAGTTTTAATTGATTTGATTCAACACAAGTCATTTGCTTACCCCCTTTTATATCTTATTCTGAATTATACAAACAGGATTCAGTTCATGTACTTTTATAGAAATCAGATTAGATTCATACATCTGTAACAAAATAATCTCTTAATCAGTTAAAAACACCTATAAAAAGGTATGATAATCTAACTTTCTTTAAAACATCCCCATCTGTCTTAAATATATTTGGACTTCCTATTAGTGTAGAAAAAGGGAAAGCTATGTCATGCAAATGTTATGAACAGTCAGACGAACGCTCAATAAGAAATTTATAATCGAAATGACAGGCATGTGAGCTTTTTTCCAATAATCAGTCTAGCTTCCTTCTTTATAAAGTTACATACAAGCCAGGATACAAGGTAAGTTCCCTGAAAGTAAACAAGTTCCTTGTTTAAAGGCCCGGAACAAATGCCATGCAAATATTAGTCTAATTTCCACTTTAAATCACATATTAATGCTATATGATCAGAGGGATGAGACACACTTGGCAAGGCCTGATGGGTGGTAACTTCTTCATGACTTGGCAATGGAATTACTTGTTCAACCTCTAAAGCATTTATGTCAATGAAAATATAGTCCAGGCATCCATGAAACCCACCAACATAATTTGTATAAGCAGGTTCTCCACAAGCACTTTGCAGTTTGAAAGGATGAGTTAGAGACATATTGCATCTTTCTTCTTCTCCATTAGAGACCCAGTCTTCATGATCCTCAGCAATACTGCCACTGTTGATAAAACTATACATTCCAGTTGAAGGTGTACTATTAAAATCACCACAGACTATGACCGGTATGCCAGGATACAAGTCACATGTAACATGCCTAATGTGAGACAAAGCTACAGCAATTTGGATGAGACGGATGTTTCCACCTACAAACATAAAAGCATGTTAATTAAATATTTATTCAGTAGCTTATAAACCACTGTTGACTAATAGTTTTAAAATGTATATTGCTGCAAACTTAGCAAAGCTTCAACTTCAATGCATGATTGTAGGGACTGTGCACCTTTAAACATACCCCTGCAATTTTTCCTCCCAAATGAGAGTTAATCTAGAGAAACCAAATACCTTCTTTGCTAATGATTGAGCAGGGGCCTTTTTCACCCTTGCTCAGTTCTTCAGTTAATCCTCTGGCCTAATGGGCCACTGGCTTCATCCCACCATCTCAGTGGCTTTTTTCTGCCCCAATACCCTTTGGGAACACCAAGAAATAGGAGGTAATCTTCTCTCCTAGTTCTTGGGCCTAGAAGGGTTTGAGAGACCAAATTTGCTTCCTTTGCTGTCAATATCACAACATGGCTCCATCAGTTACACTGTGGACAGGGGAAGCCCCACACTGTAAATTTACCTCTATTAGCAAATTACAAATTGGGGGTGGAATGTAGAATACAATAATCTTTGCTTCAGCTATATTCTGAACATTCCTAAGTAAGCAAGACTACACTCTATCATGATATTCACAATCCCTCCAATCCGGTTGGTGCAGCAGTTAAAGATTCCCATTCCCAAAGTTTGTGAGAAGGAATGAAGGAAATCCTCACTTCCATAAGAAAATCTGAGGAATTATACGAAGTAGTGAGAAATCCTTCTATTCAGAAAAGCGTGAAATGCAAATTTTAGTTGTGTAGGAAAAATGCTACTAAATCTAGCTAATAATACATATTTATATATAACATCAGTAAAGTTACCTTTTGGATGCCAGTATAGATGAGTATTGGCTATACAAATCTTCCTCGAAGGATCATTTGTAGACTGAAGAACTGAAACCTGCATGAAACAGCACTCTTTTACAAAATGTTAAATCAGAATATGCTTTACAGACCTCAGAGAGCCTATGCAGAATTATGTATTATTAGTGATTAATCAGCTTGTACCTTGGTGACAATACAATTCACATTTTCATACATCTTTCTACACATTATTTTGAATGTTTTAGTCAAATATTATAAGCAATAAGCAGGTTTTGAAAAAAAAAGTACTTGACAGGAAATAGCCCATATATATTTTAGTTACATATGCCATTATAATAGTTCTCCCCCACAAAAGGCCATGACCCGTGACAATTATAGTACTTTATGAATTCTAGAACTAGTAAAACAAGTGCTTGTAAAATAAGTCATTTGACAAATTCCAGCAAAATTAATGTATTTGTCAAATACTGTTTTACCAGCTCTGCCTATCAAGTCTGCTTTTGCTATACTTTTTCTTCTGCGTGTCACTTTTTCCTGTAAAAAATCTTGGTGCAAGCTTTTCCCAAGTTTTTTCCTTCTCCATTCTTCTACTCCTCTGCAGCAACAACACTGGAGTTGTTTCTCTGCACTGAGGAAGCCACCACGGCACTAGTTTGAAGTTAACTTTTTTAAAACAAAAGTTTAGATTGCTATCAGGCATCAGGAAAAGTTTGCTACTCACACCAGCCCTTGTGGTAAGTACATTTTTCAAGCCTTGTAAATGAGATTATATTTGTCACTGCCACAAGCCTCCATGTCAGTTACTTGGATTTCTGACATGGGCCATGATCCTGCAAACACTTAAGTGAATGCTTAACTTTAATTATGAGTGTAGTCAATGGGTCTACAAACATGAACAGTTAAGCACATGCATAAATATTTGCAGGATCAGGGCCTTCATTTTCTTAATGTCACTAACAGTGCAGTCCATATGTCACATGCACACCCCACTCATACATCTACACTGTTTCAAAATCAGAAAACCAATGCCCCAAAGTTTATTAAAATTTAGAATAAAAATATTTTCTAAACTAAAATCACCTCTGATATTTTAGAAGATCTGACACACTCCAATTTTCTGTTATATCAATGAAAAATTCACTTAAATTATTTGAAGACAGAAAGAAACCAAAGAAAATGAATGCATACTTTAAAATTGGCAGGATCACATTTTTAATCAAGCCCACATTCTAAAGGGCAGAAATCAGGGGAAGAGAACTGACATTGGCCCGGTGTACCCTATGGAGTGAATGGCAACTGAATGGCATAGACTGTGACACTACCACATATCCTTGTTTTACACATTAAGTAGCGCAAGACTCTGCCTGATCCTCAAAACCCTCCATAATTTAGGGCTTGTTTACATTTACTTAGAGATCCATGAGCAATCGATGCAGCGGTGCTCAGTTTAGCAGGTCTAATGAAGACCTGCAAAAATCGACCATAAATCACTCTCCTGTTGACTCCTGGACGCCACTGAACAGAGAAGAGATGGGAGAGCGCCTCCCGCTGACACTGCATAGTGCAGACCCTGCAGTACGTAGATCTAAGCTACATCGATTTGAGTTACACTATTCACGTAACTCAAATTGTGTAGCTTAGATCGAATTTCCCCTTCAGTGTAGACAAGGGCTTGCTCCAGCATAGACTGACTCAATGACTACGTCTACACCAGTGGTCTTCAAACTGGGGAGTGCGCACCCACAGGGGTGCGTGAGCCCACCCCAGGAGCTGCACGAGACCATGGCACCGCCGCCTAGCCCGCCCGGGAGACTGCCGAACTCCCAGGAGGGCTATTTTGGTCCGGCCAAAATGCCGCCGCGCAAAGCGGAAGCTTCCGCTTTCTTCGGCGGCATTTCGGTGGACGTACTCCCCGGCCGCCAGGCTTTTCCCTCCATGGAAAGGTGCTGCGGGGGAAAAGTTTGAATACCCCTGGTCTACACTACTACGATAAGTCAATGTACGCTACGCAACTCCAATTATGTGAACAATGTAGCTGGAGTCAACGTACCTTAGGCTGAGTTACCATGGGGTCTACGCTGCAGGGGGTCAACTAGAGACACTCTCCCATCAACTTACCTTACTGTTCTTCTCAGGGGCGGGAGTATAGGGGTCCACTGAGAGCAATCTGTTGATTTGGCAAGTCTTCACTAGACCCACTAAATGGACTGCCACTGGATTGATCTCAGAGCACAGATCCCAGCAGTAGTGTAGACATAGTCTATGGTTCCTACCCTACTCACAATCACAGCTCTGCCTGCCTGAAAACCTTTTACTCTGTTACTGCTCTGTCCCTTCTTTTTCCTTCCATCAGTAGTTCTATAGCAACCCTCCTCCTAAACAGCAACAGTACCTCCCACTCCTTCTGCAGCCCAATTTCCTGGGAGTTGGGCACACCCAGTTTGTGAGGCAGAGCTGCTGTCCAAACGGTTAGTACCTGCAGCACGGAGGATCGCTGCAGAACCTTCTCCTGTGCTAAGGGGTAGGGGGCTAGCTTGTCCCGCAGCTCCTTGTGCAGTGGGTCGGAGACCAGGGCCTCATTGAAGGCGATATCGTGCTCGCTAAGCAGGCTGAACTTATCCCTGCGGTAGAAAGTGGCCAAGCCTTCATGCTGCTTCTCTTTGATCCTGAAGAGCCCCTCCAGGCCGAAGGCGTCCAGCGCCGGGGCCAAGCTATCGGCGAAGACGGACTTGTCCACCTCCTGCAAGCAGATGAGGTCGGCACTGTAGCCCGCCAGCTCCTTCTTGAGCAGGTTCTGCCGGTAGTCGAGCTCCAGCGCGTAGGGCGCGCAGTAGGGGTAGAGCACGGTCCGCGAGTGCTCGGTCTGAGCATAGATGTCGGCCAGAACGTTGTAGGACACGGTGCGGATTAAGCCTTCCCCGGACACCTTCTTGGTGTAGAGGTGCCGAGAGTCGAAGGTACAGGCGCCGGGCCCGGCCTCCACAGGGCCGCTGCTCTCCACCTCCCGGGGGAGCCCGTAGCGCTGCTGGCTGTTGCCCGGGGTGCAGTGGAGCTTGAGGCGCAGTCCGATGTGCGCGTTGGTCGGCGTGAAGACGCGGTCCCTGACGGGCGCTTCGACCCACATGGCGCCCCCCGGGGAGGGCTCGTCCCCGCCGCCCCCCGGCTGCTCCCGGTACCAGCGGAAGAGGCAGTGCTGGGGCGCGCCGAATTCGGTGTGGATCTTGGGGCAGACGGGGAAGCCGGCGAGCAGCGAGCGGGGCAGCTGGAGCTCGATGACTGAGGGCGGGTTCCGCTCCACCTGGTACTTGACTTCGCCGATCTGCAGCACGGCGCCGTCCTGCCAGGCCTCGGCATTGGACACGTCCTCAGCCACCGACTCCCCGTCCCGCGAGAAGAGGCGCACGGCGAGGGGCGCCATCGGCACCGGCTCCCCGGCCGGGCCCGCCTCCGCCCGCGCTTTCTTGCTCTTCTTGGCCGCCTTGGTGTGGCCCTTGCCGGCGTTGGTGGCGATGCGGGCCAACGCCCGGCCTAGCGGCTCCGTCTGGTCCCGCTGCATGTGCCTGGCGCTCCCGTCGCACAGCACGAACCACAGGCTCATCTTAGGCTCCGACGGGACACAGCGCACCACAGCCCGCTCCATGTGGCCCGGCGAGTCTCCGCAGGCAGGACCTGGGGGAACCGCGTCAACGCCGCCGCCGCTAAGGAAAGCGGCCGATCGGCAGCGGAGCCTCCTCGGGCCGGCAGCGGCTCGTAGCTCCCCCCACAGAAGGCTCCACATGAACCAGCCAGCCCGGCATCCACCATTCATCAGCCGCCGCTGCGTTCCGGCTCCGGGCGCGCGCCAAGGCAGTCTCACATTGGTAACAGCACATTCGCTTGGGAAAAAAAAACAGACTAGCTGACCGGCGCGTCGCGAGTGCTGATGGGTACTTGGGTAATCACATACCGGAAATGACGAACGGGAAGGCCCAAGCAAGGGAAACGCATTTGTGATTGGGGGCAGTGGAGGGCACAGGCCGGAAGTGTTGACTATTTACTTCCTGTAGGAAAATGTTTCTAGTAAAACTCGTGGGAAGTGAGAAA